>CAEGAE010001403.1:0-13164 GCA_903067095.1 Girardinus metallicus
CAACAATTTCCCTCATGGGGACCAAGAAAATGTCCCCACAAGGAGCAATGGTCCCCATAACCCCACATTGCAGACAGTAATAGGTCCCCATAAGTATATACAAACCTGGTACACACACACCCCCACACACACACGCCCACAAACGCACATCTTTTACCACATAATTGCACAATTTGACATTTTGAAAATAAATTTAACGGAAACACTAATGTTGAAAAAAACTTGTATCTAAATTGGTTTATTTTGCAAAACTGGAAAGGAAAAACTTTTTTCCCATCACATGACCAGCAGGATGTTACCACTGTCAGAAACCATGAAGAAGAAGACAGGAAGTAGTTGGTTGGAGGCTCTTCATGTTTTTATTTATCATGTGAACAAACTTTTTCACATGTGATTTTATTTATGTTTCTTTACGCCGCAACAGATTATAGACAAAGTTTTGAACAGATTTGTAACGGAAACGCAGCAGCCGTCTAAGTGCACAAAGCAGCGTTACCGCAGATCCTTCCTGCCTGCAGCTGTTGACTTCAGACCCTCCCTGCTCATCAGGTGTGTCAGTCTGTCGCCTTTCAACGCAGGAATACAAACACACGCTGCAGGTTTGTAAAATTACGCAGTTGCTCGTTAATTTGGATCATTTTATGCTGCCTTTGATAACTGCACTCTGTTTTATGTTGTAATTATTTCCTTATTACTATGAAATTCTTAATTTTTTTAATACATCAAAACTGTTTATAATTTACTGACGTCCTGCATGATTTCTGGTCAAATGAGCAAAATGATCAATAAAGCACAGAGCTGTAGCATTGTGCTAACCCTTTGGCTAGCGCTGCACACTGCCTTCATGAGAAGGAGCAGCAATAAAGAGAAAAAACTAACAGCTGCATAAAACACAACCAAGAAGAAAAAGAAACGTCTTGGGGAGCAGAAAAGTTCAAAACTGCAGAAAATGTGGAAAAACTGAGTCATTGTCTAGATTCTTGTTCTGACACTGAGGCATGAAAACTGTTTGCAAACTTTGTCAGCAGCTTCTTTTTTTCATATATCTGAGACACAGAAACCCAAAATATTCAGATCAGCTGGAGCTGCAGACATGAGCACCAAACAGGACTTCCCTCTTCCCGTCCCGGTGGGTCGTAACACATCAGGACTTCCTGAAAACAACTCAGGCAGAAAGTTCTTCTGTGACTCAGGCTTATAGTGAGAGTTCAGCAAAGACCCGATGAGTCAGAGACGGCAGAACCGGGCCGGACAGACACAACACAGAACCAGACAGGATCTGAGCTTTAATCACACACACCGTCTGAACAGCAGGACGACTCGACTCTGGGCCGCTCACGTAAACAACTCCAACATCTGGGCAGACGGCAGATGTTCTCCGCCAGACGGTTACACAACAACTCCAACTTTCTTCAGGAGAAAAAAAGTTTTTTAATGATCCCAAAAGAAGAAGAAGTTCTGCTGAGATTTCCAGCTGAAGGTTTGACAACAGGAAAATAAAACGTGTCCTCAAACAACCGAGAGGGAAGACATTACAGCCAGAAGGCATAAAAAACGTTTCCGAGCATAATCACGTTTTCATGCAAGGTGATAAAACTCTGCAGCTTTCTGCAACAACAATGCAGCAAATGCATGACTGCTTCCAGTCAATACGGATGACTTCCAGCAGCTGCTGGCCGTCATCTAGCTTCCAGATATTATCATCTGAATGCCCTGATAACAAGGAGGACCTAAAAATATGATCTGTTTGCAAAATTAAAGCTGATCTGACTCAGGTAGGGTTCGTTCACAACACCTCTGTTCAGTCCGATTTAATCAAACTCCAGTCTGTCTGTACAAAGTCTGGCCCGTTTATGGAGGAACAAACCGGACTTTCGTTCCGGTTCTGATCCGCCTCCAACCCTCGGTCTGGGTTCGGCTGAAGTGAACTCTGGTTCGGTTTGAATGCAGAGCAGACAGCAAACTGCTCTAAAAGCAGGAAGTGGACTACAGCGCCAGGCATTCTGGGTAAATACAACCAAAACAAACATTTAACGCTAACACTAGCTTGAGAAAGAGAAATCCTCCAACCTCTAATATCTGACGTTACTCCATTTCTGTTTACATTTCATGAGGAAAATGCGTTTCATTTGGGGCCAAAACTGGATCATTTGTTACCTTTTCAGCTGCTGTGGTTCTTTCTGTCTTCCTCACGGAGTAAAACCAACCAAACCATCTGTTCTCCTCCTGGCCTGTGGGGGCGCTGCGCCAAAAACCACTGAAGGAAACAACGCAAAAACCACAGAAGACACTGAGAGCAACTTCCTTCTTCACCAAGTGTAAGCAAAAATGGAGTGGTATCAAATTTTAGGTTTTGGATTTCTCTTTTGTCTTTGAGTCATTTCTCCTGCTAGCGCTAGGCTAGCATGTTTGATTTGGTTGCATTTACCCAGAATGCCCTGCACTGTAGTCCGCTTCCTGAACTCTGCAGCTTTCACAAGATTATCAGGACCATTGGTATTAGGACCAAAAGAGGTGCAGATTTCCAGCAAAAATCTTATATTTTCCTGAATTTTCAGAGCTCCAAAAGTTGAAGATTTGCAAGAAACAAAATTTAAAAAGACATTTTTTAAGTTTTTTAAGTAAGAATTATTTTTAGGAAAAACTTTGAAACTTCTAGGCTCCAAAAGTTGAAGATCTGTGAGAAAAAGAATCATAAATTTGAGATTAATCTTAAACATTTTCTAGAAAAACTTGTAACTTTGTCCTGCTTTTCCAAAACGTTGCGCTGCAGCAATAGCTTCTCGGTTCGAACCCTGCATGATCAATAAATAACCACAGACTAATAAACCAGGTATAATTAGGAGATTGGTTCCTTTATATAATGGCATGAATAAACTGTTAAACTCCAAACTTAACCCCATTATAGTGGTGCAGACACATTGTTAAATTACACAAACTTCATGAATTAGCACAGAAAACGATGTTTCCTTTTCTAAACTGAATATTTTATCATCTGGAAATGATTTGACTGCAGCAGTTTATAATCACCAGCCAAGACTAAATTGTCAACTTCCCAGAATCCTCCTGGAGCTGAGCATGCAAACAAAAACACATCAGCAGCGACAGTCGCAGGGTTTCACAACCAGAGTGATTAAAATCCCACGGCAGGGTTCGACATTTGGTTGCCGCCTCGCTCGTTTGTGACTGAAAGGTGAAGCTCGGTATGATTCACAGCAGAGGGATGTAAATCCGTCCGTCAGCGCTCTGAGTCAGCCTCCGGGTGAGAAAGTGATGTACTGCGTCGGCCCTGACTCAGCGCTGCACCTGAAGGCCTGGCGAAGGTTTGCTTCATGTTTGCTTCATGTTTGCTTCATGTTTGCAGGGTGAGAAGCGGCTGAGCTGCTCAGGAAGCGGCTCTGTGATCTCTGCTTTGAAGAAACAAAGGCACAAACGCAGACAAGCAGCAGAAATGGAGTCATTTTTACAGAAACTTTCCTTTGTTTTCGCTGTCAGAGGCAGAAAGTGAGTCAGGTTTCTGAAAGGTTTCACTGTCTGAGGCGTCGCTTCAATCACAGATTCAAAATGTCACGTTGGAAAAGCTGAAGAATAATAAAACGTGTTTTCAGGACATCCAAGCAAAGCAGACAGCTTTCAGTGAGACGCAGCCAAATCTGACCTTTAATTACCACAAACATCAGCTTAGAAAAGGTTTTCATGCTATGAAATGATTCCTTTCTCTGCTCAGGTGAGAATTTAACACATTTTTATTCAAATCTGGAGTTTTGACGTCCTTTCTGTTCATCGGTTTTCAAATATTTCAACCAGCTGACTGACTCGGCCATTCCTCTCTTCTTGGCATGAAAATGTTTGTCTTATTTTGAAATCCAGATTTTCTCCATCCTCAGAGTGTTTCAGTGCGGTTAGACGCTCCCAGCTGCAGGTTTTGCTGATGTTTGCCTCACCAAATGTCTCCGGTAGCTTACTGAGCATCACGACCTTTGAACTGTTTGTTTGTCATAAGTTTGTTGTTGTGTGGAACATCAGTTCATTCGCCGTCTTTCTTTAAAGGTGTTTTTTGCACAACATTCACACTTATGTGAAAATTACTGCAAACAGGTGCACAATTACACAAATGTGCATCTTTGAAAAGCAGAAGTGGAATGGACCAAAACTGACATAATAAAAAATTAAAGCTAAATATGTTTAGCTTTTCCTTGTCCTTTCACATGAGTTTCTGTCAAGAAATGTATATATTTTCTTTTTCATTTCCCCTAAACAGAGTTTTTGTCAAGAAAAGTAGATGTTTTGTTTTGTCTTTTCCTTATACAAGCCCTCCTTTTGTCATCGCCTCCTCTCCTTTTTCTGCTGCATCCTTATGCTAATGAGTAGCTGCCTTCTACGTCCAGCTCCTCTACTATTGGCCAATTGGAACCAACGTCACGGCGTCAGACGTTGTGGGGCGTTTACGTCTCGCGCAGTCGCTCGGTTCCATCTTTACAGGCCACAGACCAAAACGAACTTTATCCCGGTGGTTTTATTGCGTTACCGACTGCAGTGAAGTTAGTTTCGAGTTGGATATTGGATATTCCAATATCCGCAGAGTAAGCGGCGTTTAGCTCCAGGTTGATCCGATTTATGAACGCTAATTTCGGCCAGCCGTTCTCCAGCTCCCTCCTCAACGCTCGGAGGTTCACTTAGGGACCGTCAACAAATATCCGAACCAAACACTCCTGACAAACACATGCTAATAAATGCTTTGTGACCAGCTGATACACAAAAGTGGTAATTCATGCTTTTACATGGGACACAGTCCCCTCTATTAAAATGTCACGTCATATTCAATATTTTAAATAATTTTAATATTAAATAATGTAATGTTTTCTTCAATAGCTTCCATATTGTGAGCCACATTGACTAGAAATCTGTGTAAATGTTGTGCTAACCTGTAAATATGAGGCACATGCATTTTTATTCCATTTTAACTACATTTTTATTTTTGTTATCTATTTTTTTTTAGTTTACATTTAGTATTTCTCTTCAATAGTTTCTATAGTTTGAGCCAAAATCAGGGTGAAACTGTTCTACCAGTCTGTACAGGTGAGGTACACCTGGGTTGCTAGGTAACAGGGCCTAAAGTTGTACTCCGAACACCAGAAAACATTAAAACATGAACTTATTGTCCACAAAAAGGCTGAGTGTTTGTTTAAGCACTTTGTTTTTAGAAACAGTTGAGACTCAAATGGAAGTATAAAAAACTGAATGATTGACTAAAATCAAGCTTTTATATCTTGCTGAAAAGTTATGAAGTTAGTTTTGTCTTATGTGAAGCGTACTAAGATATTTGTAGAAACTGAACTACAAATGCTTGGTAGGATTTTGAGTTTTTGCAGTGTAGGTGCAGACAGCATGAAGAAAGAAACCACAACTTTTCAAACCCGAGCTGCGTTTCAGGAGTGAAATGTGGCCTGGAATTAAAGCTCCATGTGGATGTTACTCATCAGGCTCCACTTTGTTCTCACTTCCATCCGAACCGCGACTTTGATGAGCGTCTCAAACGTCCCAGGAAGCCCGCTCCTTATCGGGCCTCTGGTCCCCCCCGCGGCCCGGGCCTCCGCCTGCAGCTGCTGCCGGTGAGTCAGCTGATGAAAGGCGCGTTCAGGCTCGTCAGACTGAGCGCCGAGGCTTTTATTGTGGCGGGTTAACATCGGTAAGTAATTCCTGCCACGCGCGTCGCCGCTAAGCGCTGATGGACTCCTCACGCACACACACACACATACGCACACACACGCAACACACACGGCGGGTCCAGGCGCAGAGATCGCCGCTGACTGATGTGGCTCCGACCGAAACCACATCCATCACATCCGAACTCAAAGCGGCGAGATGTGAAGAGCAGAACCATCTGCAGGAAACGCGCTGTTCTCTTCCTTCACTCGCCCAGTGACGCTGCAGGATCCTCAGCTGGACTCTAAAAGCTCTGCCTGTAAAACAGCAACATTAAGGAAAAACACAATTTGTCTCCTTTCTGTGTGTAGTTACGGTTACATTAGTTAACATTTGGCACGTTTTGTGGTTCTTTCCTGTAGAAAGTTCTCCTGTCTGTCTGTCTGTCTGTCTGTCTCTGTCTGTCTGTCTGCCTGTCTGCCTGTCTGTCTGTCTGTCACAATGACTGTGATCTGCTGTCATTTACAGAACAATTATTGACTTTAACTTTGTGAACTTTTCTTTCCCTCACTCAGTACTTCAAATTTAGCTCAAAACTAAAGGTATAGTAGCTCTTAAAGGGGCAGTGTCACATAAAAATAAACTTTTTAAAAGTCTTTCCATGATGGTATAAAATTGTTCCCCGGAGTGTTGCTTTGATTAATCTTTTAATCTCCATGGCAACCATTCAGCTGTGCAAAACGCCTGGGTGGACCTAGCCCCGCCTTCCAGACGAAGCTCCTCCCCCTCTCAGCTCCTTCAGACTAGCCAGCAGCAATTAGCAAACAGCTGCTGAGCTCATTATAGGAGCTGCTGCTCAAGCAGTGCTGGTAAAAATGTTAAAGGGTTGCTATAGGAGCCATGTTGGGATGACTTCCTGGAGGGGGAGTTTCAGAAAGAGCAGGAGCTTCTTAAAGAGACGGAGGCCCAATTTCAGGAAGTCAGCTGAATGGTTGCCATGGAGAGTACAGGATTTTTTTTTTTAAACATGGATGAAAGAGTCAAGGCAAAACCCCAATAACGTTATGACATGATGAAAATATTTTTAAAAAGTTGATTTTGATACTGTCCATTTAATCACGTGAAGATTTCTGCGTTTTGGATCTACAATCATTTAAACTTCCCTTTTCTACAAAAACACTGACTTCCTTAATTATTTAATTAGAATTACTACATGCTTTGTTTATTTATTTCTGATTTGACAAAAAGTTTGTACACCCCTGGTTTAAACCCCGAAGCAAACCCGTTTTTCTGTGGCGGAAACTTCCTGGTCAGTTTGTGGATTCTCACTGCAGCGTTTTCCTCGGACTCCTCCGCCGGTGACCCGCTCTGTCAGAACGCGACCCGACTTCCAGGAAAGAGGAAGAAGACGCGCTGCAGCCGCTGCATCTGGCTTCACTTTTCTCCTCAGAAACCCACACACACTTCCTCACCCCCAGAGAAACGGTGGAGAGAAGAGGAAGCGCTGGTCGTGTTCATGCTAACGTCTGTTTTCTGATTAAACTCTCAGGATTTTGCACCCAGGTTTCCTTTTGATCCCTGACCTTTTCCTGCTGCAGCAGGAAGATCAGGAGTAACTAGTTACATTTACTCAGAGTAACTTTTTGGAAGAATGTACTTTTAGGAGTATTTTTACTACGCTGTACTTTTTACTTTGACTTGAGTAATTTTGTTATGAAACATTTCTTCTCTTACTTGAGTGAAATTTCTGGATTTTTTACCCACTGAATGAAAAACAAACGTTTTAACCAGAAACTCACCAGACTGAGACGCTCACCTGATGTTCCTGCTAAAGGAACATCAGTTTTTTACTGATTTGGTTAAAAGAAATAGTTATTTTTTTGTTGCTTGTATGAATCATTGTCATTTTGGTCCTTAAAATACCAAAATTTCCATTTGACTTTATATTTTGATGATGTAATTCTTAAATATTAAATGATCGATGATTTGATGACTCAGTACTTGAGTCGACTTTTTACCAAATACTTTTTTACCCTTATTGAGTAATTTCCTGGACGGATACTAGAGTAAACATGTTGAAGTCGTGGCACTTTGGCGTAGTTTCCTGGTGCTCTGGTCGGCTGCAGGGCCTCACCCCAGGGGGCCTCACCCCAGGGGGCCTCAGGCAGAGTCAGCCCCACATCATCACCTGACTGCAGCACATTTACACCTGAGCTGCTGCTTCATTCACATTCACATCCTGGGCTCTTTGACCAGAGCTTCCCCGCTGATCGGCCATGTTTGCTGTGGTCAGCTGTCCCGCCTCAGCGACGCATCACAAACTGATTTACACCTCAGAGCGTTAAAGTTAAATGGTTTATTTAGATTTGATCAAGAACAAACATTCAGTGTAAAGAAAATAACTCCACAACATGTGACTGACAAAGTCAAACAAAGGACCAGTGACGGTTCGACTAGCTGTTAAATCAGGGCTGTACTGAGTTTTCTGTTACTTTTTTGTTTAAAATAGCAGAAAACACTCAAAGATTTAATAAATTCAATTTATTAATAGCTGTTTAAGTGAATGTCTGGTCTTTGTTTTGCAGTTTTATTCAGGTAATAAAACTATGCACTGCAAAAATATAAAATCTTACCATGTAGTTTTTGTCTAGTTCTTGTTGCAAATATCTTAGTTATTATTTCACTTCTAACATGGGAAAATGTTTTGCCATAAGTGAAATAGTTTACTTGTGGAACTAAAACTTTTTCATCAACATTAAGGAATTATTTATTTAAAATGAGCTGCTGGAAAAAGGTTTTTGTTTTCAGGTTTATAGCGTAAAATGTTGATATATTTAAGTTTCACAAGACGTAACAGTAAATAATAAATGATGTCATATAATCATGAGTTGAAACTGTCTCTCTTATTTTTTTTTTAATCTCCAAAGTATGTGGAAAAGTTTAAAAACGTACCTTGAAAATGCTTGAAAAGTGCTTGAATGTTCCTGCAGAACCCGTCCGGGACGGTTTTAAGTTCTGATCCATTTTTCACTCGGACTGTCTGAAAAGGTTTTGGAAGCTTGATTTCTGTAAGTGTTTATTCTGCAGTGTGTATTTGCACCTGATTGGATCACAGTTTGCGGCGCGACGCCTCGGCCAGCTGGTAACGGACCCGGCCGGACCCGGCCGGACCCGGCCTCGTTTGCATCAAACACCTGGAGGATTACTGCAAGGCCCGGATTGCGGCTCCGCTGTGGGGCTCCAGCTTCTGCTCTTCACATTTGAATGATGAGAGAAACTGATACCAACAGCAGCCTGAACGAGAAATCCACCGACTGAACGGCCGTATTCTAATAAAATAAGACGGTGTGTATCATCATTCTCAACCAACTGACTCATCTTGTTTCTCAGTTCAAGCTGAGACTAAAAGCTAAAAACTGAAGCAGCTTTTAACTTTTTCTCTCTGAGAAAACTCAAAGCAGCTCCTCAGAAATGATTAAAGCTGCTTCAAATGTCTCATTTCTCACCTCTAGTTATTAGTGTCGAGTCTTAAAACATTTCATGCTCCTGCTTCAGACATCAAAACAGAAAACGAAGGGCCTTTCAAATAAATACCTCATGAGTTACATCAGCACTAGCCTGTGAAAATCTTGGTTAAAACTGTAATTCTCAGGGGGGAAAAAATAAATATTTTTATTTTTCTCAACATTTTACACCTCATGCAGCATCTTTGAAAAACTCAAGACAACTGTAGCTCCATGCAAACTGCGCTGCTGCTTCAGACATGATTCCAGCAACATGTAAGATATCCTGCAAATAAAATAAAGTTGCAGAAGCTGCAGCCTTATCAGAGCAGGAGGTTATCTGAGCTACCTGCTCGTTTCCACCAGCCTGGTATCACCTGTGGCCTCTGAGGCCAGAGACGCTGAAACGAGGTAAGATTATCGCGTCCTGGCATGTTATGCAACATAATCATGGGAGATGAGATCAGAGTCTGCATGCTAAACTTTACCATATGCCACCTGAGAAGCAACAGTACATTCACTGGCATTGCAGTAGGATAGCATGAAATATCTCTACATTTTGCTTCTGCTATATATTTTTTATCTTGCCTATTATTCCTGAGAAAAAATTCTGAATTAAAAAAGAGAAAAAAATTTCACAAGAGATCATTTGTGCTAAAATTAGACGTATAAAGACTTTATGTCCCCTGCTGCAGGCACACATCAGGGAGCAAGGAATGCTAACTCTGCTAACTGCCTGCTACATTCTCTCAAACTTCAACCAGGGGAAGAATAAATGTACACACTATTTTAGATCACATTTTGGTATTTTTTATTTATTTTTATAATGAATGTTTATGATGTTGTGTAATTTGTTGTTTGATGGGAATCATCTGACAGATTATGTAAACCAGATTTCCATTTTTATGGACAACAAATATCTTTTTAATCTCTGCTAATCATATGCTAACTCTTAACTGTCTACTAACTCAACTAATCACCCAGCTAACTGCCTGGCTAACCACCTGCTTACTCCTCTAACTCCAATAATAACTCATTTGACCATCTGCAAATTTTGCTAACAGCCCAATAGTTCTGCTAACCACCTGCTAACTGCCTGCTATGTTTGCTAAGTGCTGGATGACTATACTAGTTGCCTGATAACACTGCTAACTATTTGATAACTTTGTTAACATTCTGATAACTAAGCTAACCACCTGCTAACCGCCTGCTAACTTCCAAAACACAATGGAAACTCACCTCCAGAAGAGTGTTGGATTAGCTAACAGCTAATCCTCATCACTTTATTTACCAGCATCTGGAAAAATAACTTATCATTTATGTTATTATTTCATTTTGTTTGGTTAAAAATAGTGTTTTTGTGCCACTTTCCGTCATGTTGAGAAATGTGCTGCGGTAACATGTGCTGTTACCTCAGCACATGTTATCTGTAAACATGGCCGACTAAATGGAGGTTTGAGCTCCGGGGGAAGGAAATGGGGTTCCAGGTTCTCCAGGCTGCACTCAGCTGGTGTTCTGCGCTGGACTTGGATTTGCTCTGGTTGCTGGACCAGCGGCAGCAGGAGGGAGGGAACGCTGGGTTTGAGATCAAACAGTGGTTTTGGATGGGTGGGTGGGGTTGATGGGCGGGTGGGGGTTACCTCAGCACATGGCCTGTAATTGTGGGCTGTTGGACGCAGAGAAAGGAGGCTCTGTGATGGTGTTTAGATGGAGCTACTGAGGAGCTCTGACCCGTTTTTTCTCCTTTAATGTTGAATCAGAAGCAGCTTCTGTTTGTTTGGCCACTCAGATCAACTCAAACACAGAAAATCCCTCAAGATTTAAAGCTTTTTTGTTTTCAGGCTGTAATTATCTGTGATTGGACATGCAGAACGCATTTATCACCCACCCAACACAATGTGTTTCCTTATACAATCTGTTTCCCTTTGACCCGTTTCAAATTCAAAGCTGCGTTTTTATTTTTCAGACTCACTGACCTCAGCTCTTTGGTTTGGAAACGGGTGGGGGAGGGGCGTCCCGCGGCAGAACGGCGGGGAGACGCCCGGCTCAGTAAATTTAGCCTCAGCTGGGATAAAAATAACTGTCGGCAACCAGAGCAGATATTTATAGCTCAGTCTAAGGAAAAGCCTGCTTCAGTCTGCACGTAGCAAACACCGAGCAGATGGAAAACATTTACTGTTGAAATGTACAAACTTTAAACTTGGAAAATGCAAAATTTACAAAATGCATTAGTTCTAACAGCGTTGATGATTATAGGTTCTAATTCAAATGTTAAAAGTGGAAAGTGACTAAAAATTAAATTCTGGAAATCCACTTATTTGCTGATATTTTTCACAGATCATCTTAAAAATACACAAAAAATGGCAGGTTGGGAGGCTGATGTACCTAGCTGCATGCTAGCTGCATGCTACTCGACTAAGCAGCCAATCCAGGAGCTCCATTCAGTTTCCTTAATGCTGATTGGCTGTACCATGAAGAACAGAGATTCTATTTGTCAACAAAACTCGGAAATTCAAACTTCAAAGACAGAAAAATCAGGCCAAACTTCATACCCTGAAACCCGCAGTTAGCATTTCAAGATGGCCGTTCCTTGCATCAACAGTAAGCTGTTGTTCATTTTGCAAGACACGCTGGTATAAGTTACACATCGCGTCTGAAATTCTACGCTAAACAAATAAAAGTGATATTTACTTATGGAAAGTAAACTTAAAAAGGGACCTTTTACGTAAAATTCACATTTTGCACATTTTTATATTTTCATTTGGGCTCCAACTGATTTAAAAAAAACAGCCCAAATGCTGAAAAAACCCAGATAACTGATTTTATGGCAACAATTTAATGTTTTTTATTGTCTAAAAAATTAGCTGTTTTAAAAACGTCCCTATTGTTATGTGACATTCAACAGGCACTCTCCTGTTACCTAGCAACTCCAGTCCCGTTACCTAGCAACCCCAGTCCCTTTACTTAGCAACCCAAGCTGAGTTCCAGCATGTTTGGTCAGCTGGTTTTACTGTTGTATGCTCTGTACAATGGCTGCTGGAAGACAAGTGTTTTGTTGTTGACTTGTCATCCAGAAACCACCTGCTGCGTTCTTGTTGGTTGTGCAGGAGGCATCACTTCTGCTTTTCAAAGATGAATGTTTGTATAATTGTGCACGATTTTGCAGCCATTTTCACATGCAAGTGTAAAAGTTGAGATGGGGGCGTGGCCAGCAGCAAATTATTTGGATTTAAAGTGACACAAACCTAAAACAGACTAAAATCTCAGTATCTAAGAATGATTTTGTGCAAAAACTGCGATGAACATGTTTTGTATAGGCCATAAATCTATCCTCGCCTGTTTAAGGAAGTATAACAGGTCACCTTTAAAATAAAGTCTGTGAGTGGCACAAACAGCGTCTACCTGGGTGTCGCCATGTTTAAATCCGACTTCTCTGACTAAAACAATAGCCTATTATTTAATTTGCTTTCATGAAGTTTGTTTTTATTTTTGTTCTCTGTTTGCGAGGCGCTTTCTGTTTTTGATATGTGAAAGACGCAAAATAAATAAAATCTGCTTAATACTGACTAAGGAAGAGGAATCCCAAATAGAGAGTTTAGAGACACAGTAACAGTTGAAGCTCTTCGTCCGTCTTATCCTCACTGCCGCTCTGTAATTTAGGTGTCGTGAGGAAAAATGGAAACAGAACAAAGTGGGAAAATCCTGAAATACTCCAGCTAAATATAACTCCTGCAGGCGGTGGAGAAAGGTCTGAAAGAAAACACCGACGGAGGAGGGAGAGTGGGAGAAAAACAACAGGCGGAGAGCTGCGGTGGAAGAGCAAATATGAACTTTTTCCTTCCATCACGTTCCTGCGCTCGGAAAAACTGATCCAGAGTCGGAGCCGAGTGTGTGGCCGAGACACGGGACAAAAGAACCTCAGAGCTGGGTCGGAACGGGGTAAACAGCATCAGAACGGCTCATATCAGAGCAGCCATGTAAACAATGTCCTGTCACCGTGGCAACGGCAAACATG
>CAEGAE010001415.1:0-35788 GCA_903067095.1 Girardinus metallicus
TTAAAGATGGGACGTTATGCCGCTAAAACTTAGCTTTCGTCAACAACTCAGAGGCGGAAGTGAGAGCTCTGTGCAACACAAGTAATGTTCCGGCCGGAACACGGTGCGCTAAATAATAAAACATAAATTAACGAAGCTTCGAGGCAAGTAAATTTTCCTCGAGGAATTTTAATAATCGAGGTACTCGAATAATTGATTTTATTTTCTATCTCACCATAGGTCTGGGATCAGCTGGAGGTGGTCTCTGCTAATGTGTTTGCGCTGCACATGAGAAGGCCGAGCAGCACCGCCGACTTTGGTGAGCCAGCTTGTGGACAAATTAATGCTTAATTAAAATTACGTTTACTCATGCCTCATAAGTTTTATTTAATTCATCTTCTCTTTGAATTTTTTTTTTCAATCCTCAGGCTTTGCCATAACAGGACACATTGACAGTCAAAGGAACAGCAGGATTTTTGTGAGCGAAGTTCTCGCCGATGGGCTGGCTTTCAGCGAAGGTGGCAGCTTCTCACTTTCCCTCGAGTTTAAATCATGTCGCAGGTGCTCCGTAGGCCGCTTTTTCCTGAAACACACCTGCGTTCTCCATGCAGGTCTCCGTCCAGGCGACGAGATCCTGGTGCTGAATGGCCAGTGTGTGTCTGCTCTGGACCTGGCCTTGATCCAGACTCTGTTTTCTGAACGGACCCTGCACCTGAGGCTTCGGCGGGATGGCCCCACGCCATCAGCTCGGACGTCAGACTGCCCTGCTCCTCTGGGCAAATGCAGCCAGGAGGTCCGCAGCAAGCACCACCGAGCCAAGTCCTCTTCAGGTGCATTCATTTTTTCACATTTGAACTGTGTCTCCTTACATTAAACACTGGGACAATATGTTTCACTGAAGATGGGAATAATTTTGCAGCTTAGTCTGTTTTTGTGACCTGATATACTTCTAATGTATATCCGGTCATCAATTTAACACTTTCCTTTATCGAAAAACCCTTTGTCATTCTCCGGAAAAGATTATGCAGTAGTGGAAACCTCAAGGTTCTTTTCTCTTCCTGCATTTTTGCATCTTTTGTTTATGTTCATGTAAGTTTATGCGAATAGAAAAGTTCTGCTCTGCTGCCCAACATTTACTGTAAAGCCTGATACCTTAGGTAGTTTTGACACTTAAGCCACAAGATTACCAGCTCACTTCTGTTTTAGTTAAGATCTCTACTTCCTCAGAGTCGGTCTTCTTTACAGAGGAAAAGCTAAGAGAGAAATGCAAAAAGAAGAAGTTTAGATGAAACTGAACAGTTTTACTTGAATTGGAAGTAGAGAAAAGGCTGGAAGAAGTCTTTGACTGCAGGAGGCTCATAATCTCCATGAGTGTATGGTGTCCTGTCAGGCTGGTTTAATCTCCCCGTGGATGCGAGGTGAGAGAGGCGAACGGTAAGGTCATTTATCACGCCACACAAGTACAGCTGATACCAGGCAGGCAAAGCTTTTCACTGAAACTAAACAAAATGTTATTCTAGTTGCCATTAACTTGGAAACTTAACCTCAGGATGTTCATGATATGAACTTTGCCCCTCTTGATGCATTTTATTTTTTTCCAAATCTTAAACGCTTGCTGCTGTTTCCCTCATTTACAATCTGCAGAGGATTTTGTGCTGCAAATAAACAAAGAGCTTCAGTTTCAGTGAAAGTGTTAATTGTCATCTTAATTATAGCAATTCATTAGCGTTTCCTCCAGCATAGACATAATTGAACACAAAGGGATTAATGACTTGAAGGCCTCATTATGGCAGTTTTAAGTGATCAAAGCGCCTGCAGTTTTTGTTCTTCGGCCCTAGAGGGCGTCTGCTCCAAGGCACGGCTGATGGGAGGAGAGGAGGAGGTAAATGCTGCCAGCAGAGGAATTAACGGTTGTATGACAGGAATTACAAAAAGCCTTTGTTTTCGCTGGAAGAAAGCATTCTGTTTTATTTTTAGAGATCCTGATGCACAAAATAAAGGATGAGAGAAATGGAAGTTGGTTATATCTTTAGAAAATCTGCTCTAGCAGTAAAAGATTTGTTGACAGTGATTGCAGGCTTAAAAAAAAAGTTTTTTTTTCTTTTGTTTCCTGCTGTTACTTTGGCCCGTCTCCCAGGCTACAATCACAGTTTATGTGTTTTATCTGCCAACTGCTAGAGAGTTTGCCCTTGAGATGTTGGATCTCAAAACACTCACTTTCCTCTTTTCTGACACCGTCATCCTGCGATCAGCAGTAATATGCAAATAAACATGTTATCTAGAAGACGCTTTATCTTTTCATCTTTAAGTAGGATTCAAAAGAGATTTGCTTTTGGATTTTAATAAACTTATTCAAATAAAAACTGAAACTCATATACGTTTGTTACACCCAGATTTGAAGGGTTTACTTCTCCTAATTTTGATGATTATGGCTTATAGCTAATGAAAATTTAAATTAAAATTTTCTGATTAATATTACATGTAGGCAAAAGCTGTTAATCTTCGTACAGAAATGTGATGTTGTTGACACAATCGTGGAAATTGTTCAGCAGGCAGGTATTGACACTCTACATGGGAGGGTAATCCAAGAAAAGGTCATTGCTAAAGTAGCAAGCCATTCAGAGAGCAATGGATCCTAGCATGTTTAACTTGCACTAAGCTTTAATGGAAAGCTTAGTGGAAGGACAAAGTGCAGCAGAAAAAACGGGCACAGACAAACAGGCATAACTGCATCCTTCAGAAGATTGTGAAACAAAGTCCAGTCAAAAGTTTAGAGGAGATTTATTAGAAGTGGACTCCAGCTGGGGCCGGTGCAGCAACCTTTCTTCCCCTGATTAACTAGAGGTAATTGTCTCTATTCAGAAACTCCCATGTGTGTCCTGCATGGCACATCTCTGTGAATGCATGCCCCATTTGTGGTATGAGATCTTTTTAAGTTTCAGGCAAAAGCTGCTGCAGAAAACCACAATAGTTTAAATGAAACAGCTGTGTGACAACCTTTCTGCTGCTCTTTTTCTCCAGATGTGTTTGCTGCAGCAGACAATGGAGAATCCCTACGTGTAGGCCTGGAGAATGATCACTCCCACTGTGCCCACAGGCTTGTTCAACACAGCAAGGTAGGATGGGCTTGAGTGGGTATGCTGTACCTTCTCCATCTTTCCTGGACTGTGTGTGGGTGTGAGTGTCTGTGTGCGGATGGGAAGAAGGTAAAAGAACCGTACACGTCGCTTTGAGCCTGCGCCCACTTGTGTGGCAGCTGTGGGGCCATCACAAAGCAGACTGGCACCAATCCGTAGCATTACCATAATTAGGATCCTCTGTCATAGCCACCGGTATAAACACAGCTTATTACTGTCACACAGACAGGAGAGGAGGCTGTTTTGCTCTCCTACTGCCTCAGGCGCACGTACACACATGAAGATGAACACATGTGAGAGGAAGGCCTGCAAGGGCTGAAAGTGTCTTTATTTTGTGTGGTAATTAATTGAAACAGACTGATTTTTCTCCCCAATTGTTCTGTAATTTGTCTTAAAGAGTCTTGGCTTTGGTCCAGTGCACTGCAGATAATGTGACCAAATCATTTTATAGGAGTTCTGTCTTTTTTTAGGTAATTATTTAATAACATTTGGTGGATTCTGATGCCTATTTTTGTGTGATTATGTTTTTTTTTTTTTTGTAAACTGCTTTTTATTGAAGTCATTAAAGCATGAGCTTGCCCCCCTGGGAGTTGTTCTTTTTTTCCCCTCTGCAACGTAGAAATGTAATGTGCTAAAATCTGTACAGCAGTGTTTATTGAGAGCACTAATGAGTGTGTGTGGTCACTGGAAAAAAAGCCAGGTGTTAATGATGTAGACATGGCTCAGTGCCTGAAAGCTTATGAGCACGTACGTTCATGCATATTCACCTTCTCTCTGCTCACATTTTACATCCTACCAAACAAAGCCGAGTACTGCGATTGTTGTTGCAGTTGTGAGTGTGTGTTTGGCTAATTTCCTTGTTGTGTAATCTGTGCTAAATGGGAAGGGATGCCTATTTACTGCAGGGACTTTTAGACAGAGACTTTGTGCCAAATATCTGGAAAGCTTCCCTAATTGCTGCTTGCCTAATTGCCTGTGCGAAAAAAAAACGCCACCCAGCGTTTGACCTGAGGTCAGCCACGAGGAAGCCTAGAGAGAACAAGCCTCCTCTTCTCTATTCTTTTTGTTTGCCCAGCGACATGAGTCAGTCCTACTGTGCTGGGATCTGCACTGCACCACTTCTGCTGCTCAGCTCCCTGCCGGTTGTGTTTTTACTGGGGAATGAATGGAATTTAGGTGTGTGTGTGCAGGAAGGAGGCCCTGCGATGTGTGTCACTTGCGTCACTGAGGCACAAAAGGAGACAAATGCCACTTTTTTGATCAGCTATGTCAGGCACTGTGATGGGAATTTAAAAATAAATGGAGATAAAACACAGGGCAAGATATTGCTGCTAGTAAATCACATTTTTGCTTTCATGCAGAGCTGGATTTAATCACAGAGCAGCCGTCTGCTCATTCTCCACGGCAGAGAGAGAAAAATTGAGTCACCGGGTAGAAAATCGTCCCCGCATCAGCAAATGGGTTTGTGCCTGCCTGCACGATATAAAAGTCAAGGGAGAAAGATGGAGGAGAAGGACGAATTTCAAGTCTCTTGTCGCATCTTGTAATCAGCGGCCTCATTAGACAGCGACCACCTTTGATTAATTGGTCGGCTGCATTGCAGTTTGCTCTAACACAAGAGAGATCTTCACGTGTCTGTTCTTGTTGTAGGTGTCGTTTACCACCACTGTAATCCATGTGTTGGTGTTACATAATGAAACATTTGGATTGAGAGCACCATTGCAAACAGTTTAACACAGCGATGTGGTTCCGTTATGAGCTGAACCAATCGATCGTTGATGTCAGCCAAAGTGGTCCTGGATAACTCCCACAGGACACCTCGAGCTAAACTGGTTTGTTATGGATAGAGGGCGGAAAGATTCTTACAGGCAACATTAAAACAGATGGTTTTTTTCTTCCTATTTGTTTCTTTATCCCTCTAAATCTAGACGTAGCTGAACATTGACCTGGGCTGGGGTGATAATCTAGAGTAAATATATGCTTTATTAAGAAAGTTACACAAAAAATCGTGAGAAAACTAAGCGATAAAACTGAACTCCTTCTTGTTGGAACTGAATCAGTGTCATCCAAAACAGACAGTTTTTCTCTTTCCGTTGACAGCTCCGCAGTCTGTGTGTTCTCCTTGAAAGCTCCCAATCTTTCACATCTCATATTAATATTACTCGGTTTGCATATTTCCATCTCCGCAACATTAATCGTCTCCATTTCTCCCTTTCCCCTCAGCTCCCCATAGCATCGTTACATCCCGCATTGATTATTACAATTCTCTTCTTTTTGATCTCCCTCAAAAATCCCTCAATGAGCTCCAAATGGTCCAGAACTCAGCCGCTTGGAACATCTTAATTTTATTATAACATCCCAGTTTTACTGGAGCTTCATTGGCTCCGGGTCAAGTTCAGAGTGAAATTCTAAATTCTTATATTAATATTCAAGGTCATCCAACACCTCCCCCCTCTCCCTTCTTAGTTTATCTGACCTCCTTCTGTCCCTTCCTCAGATTCTCCTCTTCTATCCACCTCACTGTTCGCTCTGCTCGCTTCGGTACCTTGAGGAGGAGAACTCTCTCCTGCCCTGCTCCCTAACCCTGGAATTATCTCCTACCAGAAATCCTCAACATTGATACTCTTCCCCCATTTGAATCCAGATTTAAAACCTGCCTACTTCTTGTTTCTTTATGTTTTGTTGTTTTTTTTTACTCTCTTTGTAAACTGACCTTGTGTGTTACGAAAGACCTGAGTCATGTTTTATTGTCATCATCATCACATTGTGAAGGCATCATCAGTAAAGCCAGAGCGCTCATCAAAGTTCACAGAATTGTACAAGACTTGAACTTATTGCTTTGTGCTGCATGATTAAAGACGTCAGGCGGCACAACCTCATTAGACAGATCCGTTTCTAGGACTGTTTTGAATGCACGAAATTCATGTCTATTTACAGTACTTTGAGCTGATTTCCTACTGGTGAGGCTTTACTTCTGGTAAAAGCCCTGAGACAACTCAGGCTTCTTAGATGTGTCAAAATGTTGGTTGGTGCACAGAAGTCTCTGAATGTGCAAGAAAAACACATTTCCTTCTTGCTCGCTTTACTTTACGAGCTTTTGTGATGTAATTTTACTAATAATTTGGATTGTATTGTTACCACTGTCCTATCCTGTTCTTTTTCTACCAGCCTGGCATTGTGAAATTCGACATTCCCATCTTGATTTAAGCTAAAGGTTATACAGCGAACAGACATATTAAGCTTCTTTGCATTCGTCCAGACTAGACATTTCCGTAAGAGCATTTAAATGGACTTATAAAGAGAACCATAGGTTCAGAGTTGTGCTCTGTCTGCCTACCAGAGTGGAGATCCAGATTGATTCATCTAATTTAGACGCTGATGTTATTAGGTTTTGTGTAAAGCAGGCATACACACACTAGGATGGTTGCAACATTTCTGGTTCCCGCCTTGTTGCAATATCCCGCCCTTATGATTGTGTTCCTTTTCTACTCCTCTCGGTGGATGAGACGGGGGATGAAGTGTTATAACACCTTTTAAAAAAATGTGTAAACTTTAACTTCAAAAGTTATGCCTGCAGAAATATGCATATGTGCCTTCTTGATGCATTGTTTTAAACTCGAGAGATTTTCTTTTACTCAGGTGTGTGTGTGTGTGTGTGTGTGTTTGAGCCTGTGGAGCAGGAGGAGGGAATCATTTGAAGATGTGTAGTTGTAATATGATTAAGCCCATCAGCCGCCATCTGGTCATGAGCAGGCTAATAATCAGGGCTTAGTGCTGGCAGTCCAGTTAATGCGAGCCTCCTCTTGTCAGTGTACCCAGCTGTAAACAAGACGGCGCTAAAAACTTACGGTAGGAACCCACATGGACCACACCCCATTTATGATACCAAGGAATGGCTACTTCAGAGGGAGCCGTGCCGACTTCAGGCCTGACCAGGAACGATGAAGCCCTTCAGCCGTCCCTTTACCTCACCACATTATTTGAGATCTTCATGCAGGACCAATCGCCGGCCCATACCCTGTGCTCCCTGTTTGCCATGTGCTGGTTCTGGCCATCCAGCTCTGAACCTGAGGAGGACAACGTGAATCTGGGGTCTGCTCTACTCGGTTTGGGGCGTCTCGTCAAAAGCAAGGTGGCCTGTCTGGCAGAGGACGTTTCTGCTTGTCTGCAGTGCCAGAGAGGGTCCAAACAGGCGGTAACTATGTGCTATGGATGTAGAGATGGTAACATTTTGTGTCATAATTGTGTCTAAATAAATGATGGTTTTATAAATACATGATAAAAGTATGCAGAAATTATTATTGCAGGAGTCCAGGTTGTTTCCAGCATTATTAGTATCTTAATAGTATTATAGTAATAGTAGCAGTATTCTTTCTTTCCTTTTCCCATAAATTTATTTAGTGCAATATATCTATTTTTAAACTGTAAAGCATTGTTTTAGGAATGATGTGTGCAAATAATGCAAAATTCAGACTAAGCCTGCATGATTTTAGGAAAATGTATCATTATTATTGAGTCTTGCCATAACAGTGTAATGTTTGGACACAATCTGGACATTTATTGAGTTTTAGCCTCCAAGTCACTGAGATCTATATTTCTGATGTGGGCATCACAAAAAGTAAAAGGCGGTTCACATAGCTGGCCAAATATATTCTTTGCTGGCAGAGCTTTTGGTATCTGACATATTATGGTCTGCCACATATTGCATCTAAACAGTCCTCTGCAGTTGCAATACTGCACACTTTGGAATTCTGTTTCATGCCGTTGTTTTTTATGTGGTGGATGTTTTAAATGGTTTTAATTGACTTTAAAAGGTGTTTCTGGAAACTGAGTGGATAAAATGTTCCTTCAGGCAGGGATGTCCAAAGTGTGGCTTGTGGGCATTTTTAGCCCTGAAAGGCTTTTCTATGGATTCTGAATGCAATGCAAGACTGTTTTGAATGTGGCTTAATATAACCTAACAAAACATAATTAGTGACACGATTTTTACTGTAGTGAGGCTTTACGAAAAAGAGGCAGAAAAATTAGGATTGTCTTAAATGGAAATGTTTGGAACAACACAAAGTATTTGTCTTTCACTGAGTACTTTTTTTTTTGCTTTCATTTTTGTTTTCTTGTAAACAGAACCACAAACACTCAGCCGCTTTTACTCAAAAGAGGACATGTGGACGAACACACTTATCAAATTTAGTTACATAACCCACTGTTTCCAAGAGAAAATTGGTTTATGGTTAATGATTTACAGATCCATTTGCTATAAAAGTCAGACCACTTTGTTTCATTAAAAACATCAACAGCAAGTTTTGCTTTATTGTTGAGCGGATAAAAATAACAAAATACTAACGAGTACTTTCAACTTGACAATTTTAAGATTCAGACGAAACAATGTTCTATTTCATCCCTCTGGCAAAAACACCGTACCTCCAGCAATCAGGAAACCCCACGCGGGTAGCAAACTCGCTACCGCCAATTAAAGAAAAACAAACAACGTACCAATTGAAGAACAAAAGTTGTGTCAGATAGGAGCTTGCGCATCCTCTGGAGGGCGAGATGATCCTCACAGCTCCGATCGTAGTCCCAAGGCTACCAGCGACAAGCAAAAGAAAACAGAAGGTCTTACTGTTCAACCTGCATGCGAGAAGATGAAAACGGACTGAGCTGTCATTGTCACGAGTCACTATATAGACTATATAGAATCGTAACTTTTGTTTTTGTTTGTTACAGTGCGGTACACTCTGGTGTGACAATAGATTGATTTGACCACTCATTTGTACTTTTTTTGTGCTTTGTACTTTTTTTATATTTATTTACTTATTTATTTACAATTTTGAATAGAGAAAATCATCAAACTTTGACTAAAATTTGAATTTTGTATTTGACAAATGAACGGAATATTACATTAAATAATCTACCTTAAAATAAAATGAAATAACTAAGCAAAAACATATTGTTCCTCCATCAGTAGTGCCAATTTGTTGTGAAAATATATACTTCTACTACATGAAAAATACTGAAAACTGAATAGTGGTACTAATTCACATTTCACCTTCGTTTCACCCGGCTTCAGTGTGTTCTTAGGATGGAAGAAAAATGCTACCATTTAGAAGTTCATGGACTTTATTGTCATCAGAAAAACCTCTTTAATTAAATTTATTTTTAGACATTTTGCATTTAGAATGCTGCATAATGCTGGCATCCCTTTTGCCGTTGTTCCGGCAGCCATGCAGTGAAGTGGATCTGAATAGAGTAGAATAGGTGCTGTAATCTGAAGCTGGCTTCATTATTAAAATAAACTCCTCTCTTTAAGTCCTCTGAGACTTTGCGGAATAATATTTGTTAAGGATGAATAATAAATGGCGTAAATGGGCTAGAATGAAGCGCAACGGGACCCCACCCCCCTCATTTTTCTTTCTTCTCCCCTCTGCTCCGTTTGATTTACGAGTCACTGTTTTCTTTTATTGGGGAAGCTTTGAAAAGAAGGTGGCATTGTGGTTCTACAGCCCGCTAAGATGGCACATGAATCACCTGCAGCCGGGTGGCTGCTGCTGCTCTCTTTCTGCCTTACAGTGTCAGGACAGGGCTGTTTTCTGTGAGGGATGGGTAAAACCACCCACGGGGGCATGCCTGCATTTCATCCTGTCTTTTTCATCGTCTGCCTCCCCACATGTGTTTGTTTATATCAGCAAAGGCAGAGCTCCTCTGCGGGTGACGTGTAAGGCTTTTGCTTTGATTTTGTGCAGCGTTTCATTGCAACGCAGCAGCTCTGCACATATTGACTCAGAGCATTAAAGGGGTGATAGAGATGGTGTTTTTCGGTTGTCTTGCCTTCCCCACCCCCCAGCTTTCAGATCTTTTTGCATCTCTTGCAAGTGTTTGTGTGACAAAAAAAAAAAAAAGCTTTGAAAACAATTCATGAAATATGATTTAAATTTTGTTAATTGGTGACATGATTCACACATTGTCTCAGTTTTAAAGAATTGCGTCTGCTGAGCAACTTTAAGGTCAAAAACCACCAATGAGAGATGCTCAGCTTGAGTGGTCGATTTTTATAAAGCTCGACTGGTACAGATTTTAACTGCAAGAGCTGTAAGTTGAGACCTTAAAAGAAGAGCTTTGATTCTGCACACAGTCTGGGTGAAAGAGCCGTGGCTGTATAACAGGGCTTTATTATTTGAAAACAAAGGCAAAATGATTACAGAAATAACATTTTTTAAGCTGTCTTCAGCATCTTATTTTCCCAATTACTTACTTAGCATAGCAGCTTCCATGTTTTCTCCAGAGATTACAGAACCATACTTGAATTTTGAGTTCCCAGATGGATACCAACATGTCCAAAACCATCATGTTTCTTAACATTAGATATGAGTATTGCTGAGGGCATTTAAAGCTTAGGTCAGATTCATTTTTGTGTGCACCAACCTGGCCAGTAAAACTGATTATTACTTTTACTTTCCCATTTTGCAGAATGGGTAATGGGAGTAGGCCTCTCACGTCAGTTTTACAACCCAGGAAAAGACAGTTATTTGTGTAGTAAGTGAAAGCTGTTAGTCGTTCTTGGATTTTATTTAAATCTAAAGAAAATACTGAATTCATATTTCTTTTCTAAAAATTAATTGTGTCAGTTGTTGTGAAGCTAAAAGTCTTATTAACAATGGATTTTTCCCCCCAAACTAACTAGATATGGTTATTAATGCAAAGTGCTGTATTAAGTGAATAACTATCACCTACTGTAGCAGCTGGCTGGAGTTGATGTGATTGCCTCTTACTTTGGCAGGTTATTACAATGTGAAGGTGTGTGTCATAAGGAGGGTCAAACTATAAACTTAGTGAAGTGATTTCCAGGACCTAGATTTTTTTTATTCATAAAAGGGGGGGAAAAAAAAGTGGTCTGGTAGTGATTTTGGAAATGGGGGAATGTATCAAAACATGTGACATCAGTTCTTATCAAATTTTTATTTAACTTGAATAAGTCCAACAAATACACGTTGAGTAAAATTGTGGTGGGCAATCGTAGTTTTGATGCTTTTTTTTTTTTTTTTTTTTTTTTTTTTTCAGTTTAACCTCCAAATTGGTTGATACTGATCTCTGGCTGAAGTCTGTGATACACCTCAGAAGGGAAGGAATTGTAAAAAAATCTTAATGCACATTTATTCACTGCTGTATGCACTAATCATAACTTATTGCAGTGCTCAAGGTGATAACCACCTTGATATCACTCACTTTCTAGAAATGCAGGTCTTTTAGTAGAAAGTCTTCATCTGTTTATTAATTCCTTGTGAAGCTACGTTGTTCACCGAGCAATAGAAGTCATGTTTTATTTTTGTGCGAGGCAGTAGTTAACATTCCTGCCCTGTTACCCCCGCTGGCTCAGAGCTTCCCATTTTTGAGTCAGCCATTCCTCTGTGTGTGGAGGTAACAAGCCAGAACACTCTACATTGTATTGCTGCTATTGAGAGGCAGGACACCAATCCAGCCCCTGGCCTCTCCGTTAAGCTCTCTGGAAGCCACACCAGAGAGTTCCTCTGTAGCCGAGGAGGAAGGTGAGAGATGGAGGCGAGGTGTGGGGACCCATACTGCAGTGATGATGCTGAAGATGGACTGTGAAAGCTGCGAGTGGAACAAGTCCCCAAAGTGGTCAGACTTTCCTCTTCTGATTGACATGCAAATCAAGCCGGCAGCAGGCGCTTTTTCTCTGCCCACGCTCCCAGAGCGGCAAATCAATCAGTCCGTCCCTATTGGACCCGGCTTGATCCGGGAGGCAGAGGTGGGCTCAGAACCAAGCCGTGTGATCCAGGCCTAACTGGGAGACGGGCTGCAAATGAGAAAAACATAAGGAGGGAGAAGAAAATCTAAGAAGCGTAGTGGATTTTAAGAATTTCCAGGTGGTGAAGCCGTATATCTGATATACGGCAGGTGTCATAGAGCTGATCGGTCATGCCGATGTTCAGGGGTGGCAAGCTGCACAGGAAAGGCTGTTCGCTGGCTCGCAGGACCCGGCGGCACGCCACAGCAGCATGGAGGCTGCTCTACAGACTGCTCTTTTTGGTGACCAGAAGGCTGGGGGAGGTAGTGGCACTTTACGCTCTCGTGTTTGATGCTTCGCTTTGCTTTTTGTGTCGCTGCTCAAATTTAAAAGGAGCTTCTCGATTGATATTTAGATAGTTAACAGTGTGAAGGTAAAATCACTCTTTAAGTTCAGCTTTTTTATTCGTTTTGATAGCAGGTAGATTTTACAGAGCTTGAAAGAAAATTTGAACCTTACATTTGTACGCATCTATTAGGCATAGGTGGGGAAATTCTTTTTTTAAGATGTTTACAAATATATTGGTGGTACAATTGTTTTCACAACCAATATTAAACAGGGCAGGTTTGACTTTTTCTCCATAACACTTCTCAAGGTTAGAGCACACAGAGAGATCTTTCACCGTTCCTCTTTACCCCCCTCTCGCCTTCAAAGCTAGGACGTTTGGGTCTGAAGGCTGAGATGTGAATGGGGAAAACATTGATTTTGTATGTGGTGTTGATGTTTTGGATCGTTTCTGCTGAAAGATCCAATTTCAACACATTTTTAATTTTCTGGATTGTTTCCTGGTTTTTCAAAGACATCATGACTGTAACAAAGTACCCCTAATCTTGGACCAGAAACACTCCCACAGCATCACAGACCCTCCCCTGTGTCTTACAATGGGCATGAGGTGCTTTTCACATATTCATCCTTTGTGTTGAGTGTTTGTTGCTGAAAAGCTCAAATTTAGTCTCATCTGACCAAATCTCAGAGCTCCAGTTATAGTCAAAGTAGAGACTTAAAACACAGGTTTATGTTTGTGATTGTAGAACACCTTGAAATTATAGATTGGCATATTTTAAAAGTTGTTCTAGTTGTCTTTGCTGCATATTTATTGTTTTTACACCCCTTGCCGTCCCACCCACTACCATCCAGTTAGGCAGATACATGTGAATTTTAGCCTTCAGACCAGTGTACCTCTGTGTCATACAGTATTTATAACCCAGTGAAGCAGATAATTATTAATTACTAATTAGATGTTCTTAAAAACACTGATTAACTCAAAAAAGTAAACAAGTTCTATCCAGTTTTTTATTCTCTTTATCTTTAAATGATTTTTAGGGCTGCTGCTGATTTAGATGATTTTCCCTTTGAGATTATTCTGCTGCAATAAAACATGTGTTTCTTTCAAGGCCTTTTACAGATTTTTACACTGTGTAGTGACAATTTTTTTCCAAATCTCTACACGTTTGCATGCAATGAATTCAGAAATCAAAAGAAGTGCAGCTAGCTGTTGGCCAGAATGCTGTCAGGAAACTAAATCAAGCCCTTCTCTGATCACACTTTGTTTTCTAATCTTTAAAGATCTACAGAGCCGTATGTTCTGAATCGACTTCAGGGCATGAGCTAAGGTACAAACGTAACGCGGAGCCGACACCTGTCAGCAAGAAAGCCCCTGAATAGGAATTCACAGCAACGCTGTCAGATCCACTTGTTCTTCACAGCTCTCCCCGGCTTCTCCTCTGTTTTCTCTGGCTCACGTCCTTAGCTTTTAATTGGTTATTTGGGCTGGCTGTCAGGCTGTGTTGGTTGGATTGTTGTGAGGCAGTTGCGGTTCCTGAGTCATGAGTGTGGAGCCCCCACCCGTCCTCTCTCGCCGTCTGTTTCTCTCTGCCCACCTTATCTCGTCAGGCTCCGGCGAATAAATTTTTTTTGTGGATTGAAGTGAAGGAAATTGGGTTTCTCTGAGCAAAATTTAAGCATTTTCAGTCTTTGTTCTCGAGCTTTGACTCCTCCACGCTCTCATAGTTGTGTGTGAGCTTCAGCTTCACATAGTGGGCCAGTACTAGAATGTGATGAGAATTAATTAAGCATTTGAGTGGAGATTTATGCTACCAGGCACATACTTGTTTGAAGAGAATCCGACAACCCCTCCCTGTGGGTGTCTGGAGCAGAAATAAGCGTCACATGTGAGTGTTATCACTCTCCCAAAGCCTGCTCCCCTCCCTGTCTGGATGCATGAGTGGGCTGTTTGATGAATTTGTTGCTCTGATATCCTTTAACCTCAGTGCTTCCTTCAGGCCGTCTCTCTGTCCGTCTACCTGGTGGGAGTTTTCCCAAAGCGTACATCACTAAATGAGGGCCGACTGCCACTGCGTCGTCACCGGCAGCCTTTATGATATTCAAAGGGAAAGCGTGTCAGCAGCAGTGTTTACAAGAGAACACTGACACGCACTCAGTAGCATTTAAGAAAATGCTGCTGATCGGCTCAGCAAACGATCAGCTTCTGCCTGGATGCTCGCGTAGCTGTGGGTTCATGTTTATGAGAACATGAACCCACAGGTTGCCTGTCAAGTCAAATTGGAGACGTTCTCAGCAAGCAGGGAGACATTCGGTCCCCTTGCAATTATCAGCTAATACTCCCAAGAACTGCCTCCTTTTTTTTTTTCTTAGTTGTTTCCCAGAGATGTGGAGTCTGCGCTTATTTTCAGGGAGGTACATCTCTGGAGTGACCGTGTTATAATGAGCCAGCCGATGAGCCGCCGGCTTATTAACGGACGTCCTGATTGTCTGTGGACTCCCGGGGAGCTTGTAGAGGGGTGGCAGCTCACACCAGTGCCCGAGCTAAATGACTCAGACAGGCTTTTACACGCTGCTCGCATTGTATGCAGGCATGCGCTTCGGCGGCCACAGCGTCAGAACGGAGAGCCTATCGATCCATGGCTGTTGCTGTACATGCTTTAGTGGAGTGAGCTGCATTCGACTGCTTCCTGAAACGACATTTTAGAATACCTGCACTTACACCAGAATACACGCGCGCGCACACGCCCACACACACACAGGGGGAAGTCGGAAATTTCTGAGCAGCTGTTTTTCTTGGCACTTGGACTGTCCCACTGCTTTGTGTTGCTGAGCAGCAGATTGAAAAAAAAAAACTGCCTTTGCTGGCACCTATCAGCCTCAGTCAGGAGCTGGTCATAGATTATAATGCAGTATCATGTCACTCACCTGCATCTAGAAGGAATAGCCATTATGGAGCTAGAGCACTTAGATCTTGAGATGCACCAATCAGAATTTTGTGGCTGATTTATCATCTTTGAATTTTGTAAAACTTTGCAGTCTTGCAAACTTTGTTATTTTAGCAATTAGCACAGCTAGCAACATCATGATACTTTGTTCAACCATCCTAAACAGAAAAAACTAATTCTCTCTGAATGACCCACAGAAATACATGTGAATGTTGTAGATAATACACTCTTTTAAATAGCTTTTTACTTCTGACCAGCCAATCACAGCTCAGCACCAATTAAGCTAAAATTGACCAATTATGGTCTCATTCCATCAACTAAATTAAACCGAAGTGAATGTGAAGTCATAGTTGGTAAACAATGTAGACAGAGGATTTTTCTTCCCCCCTTTCCATGTAATATAAGTGACAACTTCTTAATTGCTAATTTTCTGCCGCATTCGCTAACAGACTGTAACGTCTCAACCAGCCACAGGCGGAACTTTGCAATATGTTGCCTAAAGCATATGTTCGTTTTCCTGAGGCTGTACAGGTGGAATGAATATAAAGTAAAGTAGATCATCTGCCTGTAGTGAACATCTCTGTAAATGATATGACGCTGAGCAATCCACGGGGCTCCACCTGTCAGAAAAGTGTTTGAGCTTCCTTTTATTTAGCTGTAAATTAGCACACATTAAACACTCTAACAGAGTATTACATGGCAACATGGGATTTCCTGACAAACTTCTGACGTTTGTTATAGTGTCAGCGGAACAATCGAATGTGCAGCAAGGCGATCTGCTGAGATTTAGGTAGCATCTTAGATGCATTGTGAAGTCTACAAAGACAATTACTGAGTGCATGAGTAAATCTCCAATGTTTTCAGAAAACCCAAGATTGTCCATGGATTTATTTACATAATTATAATATCAAGTTTTGAAATGTCAGTCATTAGAGGTGAAGATATGAAGAAATGTTTTTTTTTTATTGAAGCGTGTGTGTGGAGGCATGTAGTCCCAGTGTGATCCGCCATTTTATTCTTCCGGCTGTTCTAATCCCCAAGCTGCCTAACCTAAATACTCCGTCCTCTCTGTCGCCTCCTACAGAGCGTGGACACAGTGTGCACCATCTACAATTCCTTCCAGGAAGGCTCAGCTGCCGGGGGTGTGATGGATGATGTGAAGAAAACTCAGGGAGGCGAGTCAGGCTCAAGTCCTGCCAGAGAGGGCGCGCTGCTCAGACCTTGCCCCAAGCACATGAGCGTCACGGAGAGGCTGCGCAAGGTCATCCAGGAGCTGGTGGACACGGAGAAGTCCTATGTGAAGGTGAGACTACAAAGACTGAACAGCTGTAATATTAGTACTAGATGTAAGAGAAGTTGATTAATATTTCATAAAACACTTCTTCACACTTTCTAAAGATTTAGTAACCTGATTTCCTGTCACTTTTTTTTTTTTTTTTTTTTTGGGAAGACATCTGTTTGATTGAAGCCACTGGAGAGTGTGGGACATAAAAGTCTGAACATTAAAAATTATTCAATTTCCTCTTACACCTGTCTGGCATTATTTAACTATATCCTGATTTGGTGTTTTTGATTACAGTGCCCATTTTTTCTGCTGCACAATAAAAGCTATAATCATAAACACAGGGTCCCTACAGTCTTTCATGAGTTTTCAGGGCTTAACGAGTATGGAAAAAAAAAAAAAAGAAAAAAGAAAACCAGTTGCATTTTGAGACTTCCTGATTTCTTTGTCCAAAAGTTGTCCTCTTGTATTTCCTTTTTTTTATTCTTTCCCTACCCCAACCCATCATTTCTTTTGCCATATCTCACTTTCTTCTGTCCTTCTTTCTCTTGTTTGTTGTCGTTTTCTGTATGCTTACTTTGTGTTCTTCCTTCTTTTGTTCCCCCTCAAGTCTTTCCTTCATTGCTTGCTTTGTTCCCTGCTTTCTCTATGCCTTTGCACAATTTTTTGTCTCGAAACTATGAAATTAAAAATGTGCCGGAACCCTTCGAACTTCTGCACTCTGCAGCCCTGTGGCATTTCTTTCCCTTCTTCCAAATTTCCTTGTTGTCTTTATCCGTTCCCCCTCCCTCTTCAACCTACCATTGAGTCATAATTGAGGGAGAAGATTGCCTTCCCAGAGCAGCTTGATTCAGGTCGTTTCGTCTGAATCCATGCACCGCTGGCTGGGGTGCTGAAGGGAAGGAGGGAAGAAGAGGATGCTCATAAATCAGCCTAATGAGAATATTCTTGCTGATTCTAAGACAAGCTACAGCCATATTAAAGGAGCGGGCTGCAGGAATAGAGCAGGGAAAGAGAGGGAAATGAGGTGATTGCGGAGGTTATAAAGGCAGAACTCTGATGATGGAAGGGATTTTAAAGGATGAGCATGTTCAGGAAAAAAGCACAGATGACTGACCACCTTCTGCTTCTTTCCCCACTTATAGGACCTGGACTGCTTGTTTGAGATCTACCTGAAACCGCTGCAGAATGAAACCTTCCTCACACAGGACGAGGTAGGCTGCAGATCTTTGTCCTGCAGAAAAGGTCAAAATCATTGAGTATTTATTACCCATCGATGAACTCAACCGGATCATCTCCCTTATTGCCATTTTAACTGGTTGCAGGAGAAATTAGCATTCCCCGACCGTGACCTTCGAACGCCACAAAGGAGCGCAGCAATAAAGGCCATCTTAGGTGTAAAGACTCTCATCTTAATTCACTGATTGCTGTTCATGCTCTTTATTACGCGTATAATTTTTCTTCAGTCTACAAAACCCCTTGATTTATCTATGACAGCATAATAGCTAATCTTAATATATTACTAAAATATTACTGAAGTTTATTAAACACAGGGTGATTTATTTCAGTGTTTTTTGACCGTGACTTAGAGTCATGATCATCACCAGAAACTTTTTTTTTTTTAAGAAATGTCATCTGATCAAAAACCCATATAAAATAAATACAAAAAATATAAGAAAAGGCCACAACAATTCATTTTTCAAGAAATTGGCTTTTCACAGTGAAGTGTTGTATCCAATCATCTTTCTGAAAAGTTGAGTGGAAAGAAAAGGTGAGGTAGAAAAAGGGGCAAAAATTGCAGGCTTGAGAGGATTTGGAAGCAAAGCTTGAGCTTAACTTTTCTCTGAACTTCTTGTCAATAACGGTCTGATTGACAAGGCTGTAATGTCACAATTATGTTTTATAAACTTTTTCCTTATTAGTCTTGCGTAAAATCACTTATTGGAATTTGCAGAGATGTAAATGCATAGTGTTTCTGCAGTATGCTAATGAAATCACACTTGCTGGGCATGACCTCAGACATGGGACATTCCTCCTGAGATACAGCAGTCGATAGTCCTGAGACCGAGGGCAAATAAAATACCCATTATGAGACACAGGGACGTGTCCAGACACAGAACGGACAGGGCAGTGTTGGCCCCTTAATGGATTTTAATGAATGGTACTGTCGACCCCGTCTGTACACTAGACGGCACATTTATATGGCTCGTCACTAACGGGCTTTGTCAGATATGGAGCCATCACAGTGGAGATTTTCTAACACTCCAGAGGGAATGTGTGACTGACTGTTATGAATTACAAGTCATCCCAGCTTTATTTTGTTTCCATATAACCTCACATTCTCTCTCTCTCTTTCCTCTCACTGCTCTGTGTGTGCTGTTCATACATCCCCATCAATCAACTTCCCACTGTTTCACCATTTCTCTCTCTTTTCCTTTCCTTTCTTTTCTCTTCCACCCGTTACTCTTCATCCCTGCCACCCTGCTCTCCTTGTCAGATGGAGAGTTTGTTTGGCAGCCTTCCTGAGATGCTGGACTTCCAGAGGGTCTTCCTGCAGACCCTGGAGGAGAGGATTGCCTCCAAGCCTGACTTCAGCACCCTGGAAACACCCTCACAGTTTAAGGTACACAGACACAGTAATATTTATACCCTGACCGATTAAACCTTAACATCTTTTAAGCACACCAACAGGTAATCTGAGTTACTTTTCCCATAAAAAGATGTGACCTTTGAGTTTTGGAGATTTATTAGACAAATGAAGATTTGTGACAGCAGTACAATGTCCTGATTTATAGGCTTAGCATGACGAGTTGTGGAGTCTTTTGATTAAATCTGCGGTTCAGCGGCTGTACCCAGAAAGGTTAGTCGAGAGGAAGGCTACAGAGGGGGCTTCTGAATGGTCTCCCAGGAGAGATAGAGGACGGTCATGACTTCACATGTTCATGCTCTTTCATCTTGTATAAAGCCACTTTCTGTCTGTGTGCAAACCTCACTCCATTTTTTTTCTATTTCCTGGTAGAAGCTGCTGTTTTCTCTGGGGGGTTCGTTCCTCTATTATGCGGACCACTTCAAGCTCTACAGCGGGTTCTGTGCAAACCACATCAAAGTCCAGCAGGTCCTAAAGCGAGGTAAGGAATCCTGATAACGGAGTTCTCACCGTTACTTTTCCAGATTCAGATCCCCACAGTTCTGTCCCTTCCAGCCATTTAAAATGTTAAATACCAAAAAGTGAGAATTATGACCAATATTTTCACAGTGGGTTGGCTTCATAGACATAGATGAAAAATCCCACTGACTGGATGTAGATAGATAAATGATGGGCAAATGGATTGATGGCAAATGGCTGAATAGATGGGCAGAGAGATGGATGGATGGATGGATAGATGGCAGATAAATGAATAGATGGCCAGTGGGTAGATGACCTGGTGAAGGATGAGAGTGGATAAATGGATGGATCGAAGATATTGTGGAATATTATGGCAAATGAAAAACAGAGCAAAGAAAATTCCATCTTCTCTACTTTTTCCAGCCCAAACCTGGATAATTCCTAAATTCCATAATTTTCCATGACTTTGTAGGAACCCTGCAACAAGCACTACATAGCATCCTATAAAGCAGAGGATCAGTGCATGTTAAGTACCTGCTTTCAAACTTTCTTCTCGTCAGCTTCCTTACACCTGAGTTGCATCAGTGATGTCCCATGGCACTCGCTTCTCTATTTCTGGCCATCAACTGTTAGGAAGCAAGTCAATTATGTATGAAAGCAAATATCCCAGAGTGAGACATGTGGATGAAAGTGAGCTGACTGATGCCTTTCCAGTTTTCCATCTCCTACGTCCGGAGCAGAAATCCTGTGATTTGCGATTTCAAAACGAAGACATGTCCGTCCAAAGTCACACTTTCAAATCGTCCTGTTCACTTGACGGCTTGCTTTTCACAGCAAGCCGTGTTGAAAAATTAAAAGTTAATTTGTGCATGCCAAGATGTCTGGCATTACTTGGGAATGCTGCCCAGTAAAACAGGACGATGTAAGAAGAGTGGCTGCTTTGCCAACATGGGAGGGTGGCGAGGGCTTAATTCTGCCAAATTAACATAACGGTTTGGGGTATTCCTTGAAGTAAGTAGCAGGAGGGATATTTAATCGGATTAACTCTCCAAAGTCGATAATGGGTCAGAGTTACCTGGAGCAAAAATATACACTTTGAGCATTTTCTTGAATATTTTGATCCTGCAAATAGTGTTTTGTTCCAACAAGTGTAGGAACTATACAACAGTTTATATTAAAAACTGGTGTATGGTTTTTAATATAACAGGGTTATGAATTGTTGGTAGCAGGAAAGTAACTAACAGTTATCTAAAGCTTAAAATGATGAGGTGTACCTTTATTATAGTTGACGCTCACAAGCTAATACAATAGCGGGTAGCACAAAATTTGCACAGTGCAGATAAAAGCTGCTTTGTGTAATCACTGATGGCTAGTTTGCTCTGAATCATGGAGAACTCCCTCCACAGCCCAGTCATAAACAGGTGCAGTCTTCATCACCCTCCTCTCCCCCACAGACCGTGAGTTACCTCGGCTTCTGTTTATTCGTTCGACTTGTTAATCGGCTGCCAATTACTGCAGGAGGTTCCGATGCAGCCGGCTGTCTGTAGCTGAAAGTGTTATAATTACTGCTGTAATGGCCCCCTCCCTCCTCTCTGTGGAAGCACACCGCAGTGGGAAAATGTCACCGCCTTTACAGACAACTCATTTTGCTGCATGCATCAAACTTTACTCTCGTTCACACTGTTGGCTTCAGCAAGAACTATGCAGATCAGATCTGAGAGGTTGAGTTGCCTCTACTTAGCGAGTAAATAAAAAAAAAAAAAAAAAAAAAAAAAACTTTGCCATTTGTCATATCGTAGAGGTAATTTACTGACGCAGTATCAGTGGAGTAGATGCAGAAGAAAGCTACACTACCACCTGGTGGAGACAAGTTATTGCACCATGATTTTGCCCTTATAAGACTGACATTTACAGCCGCATTTCAGGAAATCCAAGTACCATTCATTTAAGAAGAAAAACAATCTATTTCAGTAGTTCAGTTCTAAAAGTCATAGTGAGTAATCCATATTATGACTATTTTTAAAGTATACTTTTCTTAAATTTTTTTTTCTAAATTTTAAATTTCCTCTCATTAATGTTTGACAACACTGATGTGCAACTACAAATAGGAGTTAATCAAAAAGATAAGGCCAATCCCATTCAATGATTAGAAATCATAGTGAAGCAATGTGTTACAAATGGCAACATATTTCAATGAAGCATTTTTTTTTATTATTATTTTAGATGATCATGCTGTGCAGCAAATGTAAATCTAAAGTTTCTTAGATTTCTTAAACAAATAAAAATGCAATCTTATATATAATCATGGGGCAGGCTGTCATTGACACCCTATATATGAAAAAATAATGAGTAAGCCATTCAAGGTCATTTGGAGAAAAAAGGTGCATATTAAAGTTAAGTGTAATTATAAAAGGTGCACAAGCAGCAAAAACAACATCCAGCTTTAAGGGGATTGTGAAACAAAGTCTGTTCAAGAGAAAGTAGAAAGTGGCTGGAGTTTGTGATTCGGGAGTTTTCTGGAAAATGGGCTCCAGCTGTGACAGTCCTGAGCCAGAAACCGTGTCAGAAGCATCTAACCTATTAAAGCGAAAGAGGATAAGACTGTAGCTCAGTGGTCAAAGGTCATGAGCAACATTGCAGAGCCAAAGGCTGTCATATTATATTGGAGGGGACCCCAACAAAGTTTTGAGTGCAGATACTCATAAACATACTTTGAGTAGGTGAATATTTCTAAGTTAAGATCTATATATGTATGTATATATATATATATATATATATATATATATATATATGAAAGTATGGAAATTGAAAATAATCAATGTTTGAAAATCAAATGTTTTTTTTATGAGTTGCACTCAGATTTAATGAACTTAATGTCTGAAATAACTCAAAGGGTGATAATGAAGTATTGAAATATCTCATGCGATTTTATCGTTTTTATTTTTAAATTAAAGCAAAGACGGATCAGGCCTTTAAACAATTCCTGGATGCAAGGAACCCTACTAAGCAGCACTCGTCCACCCTGGAGTCGTACTTGATTAAACCGGTGCAGAGGGTCCTTAAGTACCCCCTGCTGCTCCGAGAGCTGGTCTCCCTTACCGATGCGGACAGCGAGGAGCACTACCATCTCACCGGTAGGAAAACACATGCACGGTTGAGAATCTGCATGCCTTCACACTTTTCGATGATTTGATTTAATGCACTTAATGATCAAGTATCAAATCTTAACCAATTACCGCATGTAAAACCCTGATGTGTTGCGTGCCCTTGCAGAGGCTCTGAAGGCCATGGAGAAGGTGGCAAGCCACATCAACGAGATGCAGAAGATCTACGAGGATTTCGGCTCCGTGTTTGACCAGCTGGTTGCGGAGCAGACGGGCCTTGATAAAGAGGTGAATCTGCGTTTCCAAATAAGATCTGTAATCGTCATGTTTTAATAGTGGAGACACATGTAGTCTCAACTGAATTTATGAGTTTGGCTGATTGCAAATGCATGAGAGCTGTTTTATTTACATGTGTCTCACATTGTCTAAAAAAATATGAACGTACAGCTTGTTCTTCTCCATCCTCAGCTCACTTCTGAACTTTCCTCTTCTGTCCCCGTCAGGTCACAGAAATTTCCATGGGTGAGTTTCTCATGCATTCCTCAGTGGTCTGGCTCAACCCTCATCCATCGCTGGGCCGCATGAGAAAAGATCCTGAAATTACTGTATTTGGTGAGTCTTGCAGCATGTCGTTCATGGATGTTTGCGCAATTAAAGTCCGTGTGGAACAAGTGAATTGGGTTTGTTAGAGAAGTGCGCGGAGGTGCATGTGAACAGCGCTCTGACTGAGACTCTCTTTGAATTTAAATATCCATAGCTGTAATGCTGACGTATGCTTTAAGGCTTCAAAGTGGCAGTTGAAATGCTTGTGTGGGTTCCCAGGAGGTATTTGCAGTCAAAATCTAAGATGCTGATGTGCTTTTTTTTTTTTTCCTCCCTTCTCCCCCACCAGTCTTCAAGAAAGCAGTGATATTGGTCTACAGGGAAAACAACAAGCTGAAGAAGAAAATGGTAAGAATAGCATCTGTTATACTTCCCCATGACACAAATAGTGTGTTTAGTTTGAAAAATGGCATTTTCTCCTTTTATTCCAACATGGCTTTGTTTTTCTCTGCTCCATGACCAGACGAATCCTCGTTCGGCACTTTGTCACGGCGACTCAGACCCGTTTAAGTTCCGGCGGCTCATTCCTCTCTCTGCACTGCAGGTCAGGCTGGGCAACGCTGCAGGTAAGAGGCTGGCACAACGCCATATTATTCCCCTCCTCACACTGTCACTGCTTTTCACATTTCAGCTCAACACTTCTCCCTCTTCTTATCTCATTCTGAAAGCATAAAACATATTTGAACTGTTTGATTAAAAGCTCTGTCTTCATTTCTTTCCCATCTCTTTCCGTCTCTTTTTCCAGGAACAGGCACGGAAAGCAGCTGCATTTGGGAGCTGATTCACTCCAGGTCTGAAGTGGAAGGCAGACCGGAGACGGTCTTCCAACTGTGCAGCAGGTCAGAGAGTTACCATTTAGTTCATGTTAATGCTTTTATGAATTCAGTTTAGTTTTTCCACTGAAGGATGCTCTACCGAAGGGCTCTTCTCTCTTAATTTTTTCCCAATTTCCTAACATTACAACCTCAAGCTACATATTTTACTGGGGATTTTTTTGATAGAGAAAAGTCTGTGAGTGTAAAGTAGATTAATAATGCATGCCACACTTAAAAACAATGTATTTTTTCTTCTGCTCTATGGAGTTGATCATATAAAATCTCTATAAAATAGAAAATAGTTTATTTTTACGTTGGTGAAGCAAAATGGTCTAATAATGAAAGAAAAATCCATTCAAAAACCAACATTTTTTTTTACAATGTGTTTTATTCAATAATAACAAATAAAGACTTTCATGTGTAGGTAGCAGACTTATTTAAAAATCCTCAAGCAGAAGTGAATTTTCTTGTAGTCTAAAATGTACAGGGAATTATAAACCTGACTAGTCTCTCTGTACCCTCACAGCTACAGGTGCTTCGATATGTTAGCAAGCTTGTAAATGTCATTCCTGATTGGAAAGGTCAAACTTTGCGTGTTTTCAATTGGAAATTGGGACTCAGTCTTAAGAGTAGAGCCGCTGCTGCTGCTTTGCGTCAAAATAAGACTTGAGGTGATTGGAGAAACAGGATTTCTCCTGGGCTCCTCCTGTTAGTGGAACAGGCCCAGAACTTGCTAGAGGGAACAAATTTCTCTTCCAGCCAGACTGTTGAGAGTGATGTCAGGGTTTTCCTAATTAACCTGTGACCTGGGTAAAGAAATTACCCGTTTCCTCCAAACATAAATCTTAATCCAAAAAGTTAACCTGTAGAAGTATATCAGATATAGTATTTGATGTGAAAACTGTAGAGAAACTCAGGAACAGTAACAAAAAAACATATCCAGCTGTAAAAGTGACAAAATACTTACACAATCAAAAATAATCCAATTATAATTTGTTAAAATATTCATTGACTGATAGGGAACCTTGTCATTAGACGTCAAGAATGGATTCAAATGTGTTTCCATAAAACGTCCGAGGTAGAATATGTCCATCAGGTAAAATTTGAAGATGTGAAAACACATTTTAATTAACTAGTAGATCTCTGGAAAAAAAAATAGACAAGCTGACTTATTACTGAATATTAGGTCATGTTTTACAAAAAACAGTTTTAAAGTCAATCTACTAGAAAATAGTTGCAGCTGGACAGATTAGAATACAGCTTCTAATCATAAATAGAAATTTGCTCAATAATATAGAAAAGATGTGAAAGTCTGTAACCTGGTTAATAATTTTAAACTGCCTCTCCCAGCAGCAGTTAGGAGGCCATCATTCAAAAGCTCCTTGTTTTTCTTCAGAGGCTTTACAGAAGACTGCCATGCCTGCTGTAGTGTTAGCATTTAATAAATTATTTTCACAAGCACACTGGTGACTGAGGGCTGTGACCAAACTGGTAATTCATATTACATACTGTGAAATTGAAATCACTTCTAATGAATCAAATCAACCGTTTCACACACAAAGAGAAGCCTCACATATCCTCGTCGTTTGTATTTCGTTCCTGAAATCAAGTCTCATTGTGCCTACTCGGTCACTTTCTTCTGTCCTCTACTCAGTGTGCCCGAGAACAAGGTCAACGTCATCAAGGTCATCCGCTCCATCCTGAGGGAGAATGTGAGGAGGAACATGAGGAGCGAGGGAACGCTGGAGAAGAGCTGTAAGGAGCGACTGGTCCCTCTACACAAAATGTTGCCTACCTCCGCCAAACTAGGTGAGCGGGAAGACTATTTAAATTTATTTATTTTTTTTTATTCAAAATCCCTTTGTATCTTTTATTTTTTATTATATTTCCTTAAGATTCTAATTTTAAGAAACACTGCAAAGTTGAACAAAATCATGTTGTACCAACAACTAAAATGTATTTACTATTGATGGAATAAATTTCAACACAAAAACAAAGATTCATGCAACTTTTTTTTGTCTAGGAAATGAATGTTCAAAGCAAATCAATTAAAATGTAAGAATTATCAGGAGCTCAAGGGATTCTATGAAGCCTAATATACCTTGTGACCTAACTCTGATCTCTAACCAAAAGGTGAAATTTGGGGAAGATTTTTTTTTTTAATCGGTCTTCACAAACATGTTGGATGTGGTCAGACAACAGCTTTAGCACAAAAAGTGGAACAACTTATTTGGTCCGCAATTAGGCCGTGTGCATATAACCATAGTCGTTTTAGTGACTTAACAAGAATGTCAGACACTAAGAAAAGGGGACGGGGGAGGTTTCTACTCTAAGCTCCTAGTAAAAAGAAAGATTTAAAGAGGAAAAACAAAATAGTCTTGCAGAAATTTTACAAGTGGACAAAGAATTTAGTGTCAGTCACACCTACATTTGATGATCAGATGTGGACGATGGTATGAAAGTGCAAGTCAGCATCTATTTATTTAAAGTTTTTTCTTAGAGCATCACAAATGAAACTGAAATCTGTCTTTGTCTCGTACGATTACATTCTTTCATCTCAGACACAATCGCATCAATAAATTAACAGTTAATTTATCGATGTGAATAAATTGTTTAATTTATTAAACAGTTAATAAATTAACTGTTTAATTTGTTAATGTTGGTAAACATTAACAAATTGACAATCAAAATTATGACCAATCACAAGTTACTTAAAGTTTTTCTGAAATGTAAGCCCCTGGTACACCACCTGGTTAGAAATATGGTTTGACTTGGCTGGCGGCCATTAGAGGTCATTCACAGAGTTCTGGAGAAGAATTCACATACGATGAAGGCTGACCAGAACTGAAAGCTCATTTAAAAGTCATTAGTTTCACATTATGAACTTCAATAGAGATATTATCTTCCTTTTAAGGCCAAATTGTATATTTTATTAAATGTTTTTGTTCCGATAGAGACTGCCACTAATGACCTCCATCTACCTTTTATTTCTTTATCAGGATCTTCCAGAGCTTCCTGGTTGTGTAAGCAGCCTCTTGAGGAAGTCTCCTTCCAGGCCCGGAATCCTAAGTTGGGACCTGACTCAGACGATGGCAGCCTAAGTAGTGGAACCTACAGCTTTTCTGGCGCTCCTCCAGCCTGCACCTCTTCTGACTCTCAGGCCTCCACTGCTCCCCATAACTGGTCTCAGGCCCAAGAGTCTGACTCACAACCTCGCTCCACCTCTGTGAAGGAGTCGGACATTTTAAGCGATGAGGATGACGATGGTTTCAGCGAGGGGGGCGCGAGAAGGGACAGTGGGGACAGCAGTTCTCCAGCAAGTGCCATCGAAGCCCAGTTCCTCCATCTCAAGCTGTCGGAAGAAGCTGTGTCAAAATGCATTCTGGCACCTTGTGTCCAACCAGAGGGAATTGGGGACACTCCTGAGATCCAACACAAGCCATTGCGAAGACACTACAACGGAGTTAAGAGAAAAACCAACAGTCTGAAGAAAAAACAGGAGTCACTGTTGCACATGAAGAACCAGAATAGGTCATTGGATAGTCAGACTGGTTCAGTGTCACCATGTGGTGTTATGGACCTCAACACTCTGCTGGAAAGAGAGTTCAGCGTCCAAAGCCTGACATCCGTAGTGAATGAAGACTGTTTCTTTGACCGAGCTGAAAGCTATGCGACAGACTCTGGAAATACCATGTCTACCTAGAATCCAATCTGGGCAGAATGGAAAAATAATGTATCTGACCCACAAGCAGGTCAAAAAAGGTGAGGGGGCTGGTCAAAGTCCCAGCATTACAAGTGGGGAAACCCATGTGGCTTACAGCAGTCACTGCCAGGCAGGGTGTGAGGCTGTGCCTGACCTCAGAAGTCACCAAGTCTGACACCCTGCCACAGAGGGTGAGGTGCAAATGATGTCTTGGCTGGCAGACCTGGGTTTTCCACCTGAAGTGGAGAGGTGAGACAATTTCTCTCCCACTGATGACTGTAACAAATCCTCTAAGCACTGATGTCAATGTGCAAGTGTTTTGACTTTTTCAGCTTCACCTCTTTTTTTTCCCCCCCACCAAACCATCTAAAAGACATATTACAATCCCCTCCTCTCCACATCTTGGGCTGATTGGCAGGTTTGATTTGATTTCTGACCTTTTCTGTGAAAAAAAATGGGGAGAATGTCCTCGACTGTCAGTTACAGAGGAGTGCTGACAGACAGGGTGAACCAACAGTGTATACATAGTGACAGGGTATGGAGAAAAAATCAAGTTTCCTATGCGGGGACTGAAATTATTCAGACAGGAGGTTTCCACATGAGTTCATATTGCCTGATGCATTTACTGTAATGTAACCAAACGCTGTTTATCACAGGGGCAAATTTAATTTAGGTGATCATAGACCTTATGAGCTGCACAGACCAAACATTTTAGCCCAAATCTAAAAATACCTGCAAATTGACAAAACTAAGCCTTTTTGCTGTATTTTGTGCACTAAAGTACACTGTTTGCCTACATATTTGAATTATTTTTTTACCTGTACAGGTTCTGATATCATTACTGCTGTTTTTTAAGTTATTTCTTGGATTATTCTTGGTTGAGAAGCTTTTGGGTGACTGCTTGAACTTTAGGCTACAGATCTGATCGACTCTTAAATTAAAAAAGATGCTAAAGTTTGCCGTTTCCTTAATTTTTAAAGCAGCCTTTTGGATTTGGTTGTGTCACTGAAGATTGTTTTAATTCCTATGTTTATCGCATTTGTAATCTCTCTTAACATTTCTGCATGCAGCATTTGTGACACTGTACAGTTACGAAATATGGCAGGAATTTGCAATAAATTTGTTGATATTTTTGTAGCCAGTTTGCCATAGAATAAATCTACATTTTGAGGTACTATTAAAAAAAAAAAAGGCAAACCACTTCTCTTCTGTGCAACTTTACCTTGCCTTTTAATGCTAGTATACCAATGAATGTGAATGCTCTATTCTTCTGGAAATGTTTTATAAATAAAAGCTTCATCTTGTGAATGACATCTAGAGACTAATGTCTTCAGTTCTACATTAATTTCCTTCTTATTGGCTGCATGGTGAAGCAGTTCAGGGACGCAAAGTGTCTCATCTCAATTTGATTCGTGGTCCCTGATTGGCTGTCATGTAGGATTCCACGTCCTTCTTTAGATGGGAAAGGTACGTACTCAATAGAATGCATAATTATGACAGAAGTGGGGCACAGAAATATAAGATGGGGAGAAGCTTTATCCCTATGCATGGTTTTATATGATAACAAGCTATTTATTCCCAGTGGTCAACCTTTTGTTTTTGCTACTTCTTAAGCATCAAAACAAGGATTGCGCTTAGTTCATAACAGCACAACTAAATAACCAAGTTTAATCCTCGAAAGCTTCTATCCCATAACACTCAGGTGCATCCCTTCACCAACACAACTGAATCAAACAGTCGTTTGATGGTTTTCCAAACTTTTTTTCCTGGTGTTGAATTCAAAAGGAGTGTGACAGCAGCCGTTGGTGGTCTGAAGTCTATTTTGTGGCACTTCATCACCATCTCATTAACAGTGAGGACTGTTGCTTAAGAAAAAACAAATAAATAAATATAAAAAATCTGCAAACTAAAGGTTCCTGTGGCGTAAAGTGGCCAACGTCCACAAAAAAAACGTGGCAAATTCAAGAAAAAGGCATAGAGACATCAGATCTGAAAAAATAACTGATACACTACTAGTACAGAACAGTGACACACAAATCAAAGCAGATATTGCCATGAAAATTTATAAAAGTTATTCCATTAACTTTTATAAGTTATACTGTCATAATATTCATGCGTATTCTATTGAAATTTTATGTCATTGACTGGCATTACATAGCACACATCATTGTGAAGAAGATAAGTATGAAACTGAAAGCCTACCGAGATATGGCCATCCAATTAAACTTACAGGTCGGGTTAGGACAGCATATATTAGGGAAGCAACCAAAAGGTAACTCTAGAGGAGCCGCAGAGACCCACAACATGGTTAAGAAGGTCTGCTGGCCAAATGAGAATAAATTCATTGGGTTACAAGCTAAATATCACATGGTAGAAAACTATGAATCATGTTGTGGGGATACTTTTCTTCAGGAGGGACTGGGAAGCTGGTCTTGGTTGATTGTGATGTGGATGAATTTAAATACAGGGCAAGACTGGAAGATAACCGGTTAGAGGTTGCAAAGACTTGAGATGAGGGCGGAGGCTCACCTTCCAGCAGGATAGCAACACCAAAACTGCCAGCTACAAAATAATGGCTCTGATAGAAACATGCTCATCTGTAAGATTGGCCAAAAATGAAGGTCTCTGGACGGTAAAGACATAACCCAAAAAAGTTGACTCGGGGTGAAGAATCCAAAGGCACAAGTCAGATTCTTAACAGTAGCTACTTATATAACCCAGTATTTTCTTTGCTCTTCAGTGTTTTGGACCATCACACAAAACCATTTTAAAATGAATACAATCATGTGCTTGCATTTAGAAAAAGCAAAGCACAGTCTAATGCTAAACGATCTATTTGGAAACAAAACCTGCTTTGCATGCAGTTCAAACAAATCTTAAATGTCTGGTTAATATTATCGAGTTAAAAATAGAAATGCTGGTGAGACAGAACTCCCCTATGATTACGTTATTGATACACAATGCATGAAATCTGACATTCAAAGACCTTACAATAGCTCATGAAAATACTGCAGAGTCCAAAGAGGTGTCTGCACCACTGCACAGCCATACCTCATTAGCACATCACAACCCTGCTGCTCCTCTGCATGACATAATTTCTCACCATTAAAATCAGCCACGTTCCCTCACTTACCAAAATAAAAGCTCAGCATAGCACTGCACCACTCAGGATTTCTTTACGGCCAAAGAGTGAACTGCAGAATGCAGGAAACCTATCCATGTGAATTTTTCATTGCTGCAAGAGATTATCCTCCATCTCTCATCAAAACGGAACCAAGTCGCTTTCTGGCAAGTCAACCCAAGCATACCATCTGTCGCACTGGCAGGGAGCAGCAGCGCCATGTTCTGCTGGTAAAAACCTGCTCTAATATTCAAAGAGGAGTATTTAAAACACTTTCATAATAATAACTACAGCTTCAAGTTTATTCACAACATTCATTTTGCTTACAAAGTGTTTTAATTTGATAAAACAAAACTGGTAATATTTCATGACGTTGGATTATTTACTAGTAGCTTTGGCATATGTACAAAGACTTACATAATCAATAAAATATTTACTGAGAGAATTCAAAAAAAAGCAAAAAGATGATTAAAAATTATTTTACTATGAGTTCTGTTCCTTATTTTGTCTGGTTTCTTATTTGAGCTGACAAATTCACAGCAATTTCAGCAGCCCTTTAAGCTCCGTCTCCCAAGTGACGGAGCAATACACACTTGAATAAAAAAAATTGTCCTGGATGTGGAGCTGCCATGTTCCCGATCTCTAAATCACCCTGAAAGGACTGACATTTCTTTCAGCTCCCACAGGACAAGGTGTTAGATAGAAATGAAAAAAGAAATGGGACATAAAGAGATACTTACTCGCCAGGAGCTGCTATGGGCAACTAGCTGCTTTCTTTCCCTTTCCAAAAACGCATGGAAGGCAAGCACTGCTCGTACACCATTCATGTGTTTCGAATGATTTATTTCTCCCTGGGTGCAAAGAGAATGTTTAAAAATGCATGTCTGTGCCAGGTGGAAATGTCAAGGCTAAGAGCAATGTGTTGTCTTTCTGTGCTAACAGAGGCTATTAGTGGGCTCCTTTTGGTTTTCATGCTTGTTTTCAGCACGGTTCTGGAGCACTCGGCATCTCCTTAAACGCGTCCACTGAAGTGTGGTGATTCCTCCCCAGGTGCTTCAGTCTGAGTTCTTCTCTGAAGTTGTAGCTAAAGAGGCTGGGGTCGTTGGTGCAGAGGTGAGCGTAGGCGTCCGATAAGGCCCTTATGTGGGGTATGGTGAGCTCGGTGGGGCGCAGAATGGGGTCCACGTCGGCCCTCTGCATCATCTCCTGCGTCAGCTCCAAGCGCCACGCCTCCGGAAACAGCATTCTGGGGACAGATGGCAGGAGACACGATGGTACAGATCCCCACATTCAGGTGGCTTTGATGTATTAATTATTCATGCAGTTTTAATGGCATTTCAAAGTTCAAACGGAAATATGTTATTGCTTAGCAATTACTGCTAAATCTGAGGAGTTAATCGAAATCACACAAAGAATCTGCTCACGAATGATTCACTTTCTCCCCTGCAACCGACGGTGAATTGCAAAAGTATTCACCTCCCTTGAATTTGTTCATATTTTTTTGTATTAAAACGGCAAACTTTAAACTATTTTAATGAGATTGTATGTGATAGATCAATAAAAACAAAGCATAGTTTTGTAGAAGAAGGAAAATGATTAATGAATCTAAATAAATGCCCTTTGAGTGCATTCTGCAGTAATTTCTCTGATATCCCTGAATAAAATCGAGTGCCATCATCTACCTTTAAATAGAGGAATCTGTTGACAAAACAACTACTAGTGGCGCATTCTACAAACCTGGCCAGGTAAGGATTTGAGGTAAGATTTGAACATTGACGTCAACAGATGTTTTCCATGCAGTCTGACAGATCATGAGATAATATACACAGAGGAACGAGCAAAACTTTCAGTCTGTGTGCTAAGCTGATGGTGGCATGACCGAAACAACCAGCTGCTGTTCTTGAACTTAAAGGTAGCTGTGTGTATTGACTCAGGAGATCTTAATGCATTGGATGCAACATTTATATTTGTAAAAACATCTTGAAAACCTTCCACTTCATAGCAATGTATTACTTTGTGTTGGCGTAGTACATACAATCCCAATAACATAAATTGTGACTGCAACACGGCAAAAGTTTATAGGGTGAAGGAGTGTCAGTGATCGAACACTTTGACAAAAAAAAACATGGATTTGCATTTTTCTTTGTATTAGATTCAACGCAGACAAGTTCATAATTTTAGTTTCTAGACTTTCTTCTGTCTGAACATGTTCATTTATATTCATCTTTAGTCCGTTAGAGAACATTAGCCACTTCCATACTCTGCAGAGACTCTTAAGGTGCATCAGTGCTCAAGGCTGCCTCTGAATTTTGGTGCAGCTGCCGCCAACCTACTCCTCTTGCATAAAACAGTCTGCCTCGTCTTCCTGTGCCACCTCAGTGAGTCATAATTACTGCTCTCTCACACAGCCTGGGTTCTTTTGTTATCCAGGCCTACATACGCTTCCCCAACAACCACGGGGGCGATGGGCAGCGATTGCATGCATGTGGATGAGTGAGCTTGTTGCTACTGGTTTTTGAACAGAGTTCTGAAGTTGCTTTGCTGTTAAGGGTTTGGTTGCAGAAAGGCTTAAAATCTGCGTTTGTGAGAGTGCTGCGCACACGGAGCAACAAAAAAAAAAAAACAAGTCAATCAAAAAGCAGCCTAATTAATGATGAGATGAAGACACTGCTGTCAGAGCGCGGAATGAAAAATGTAGAGAGAGAATGACAGATGAGGACGAGCCAAGATTAAAAAGTAAAAACTTGAGGATAGTGGCCTTCTAAAGCCCACCAAGTTTTATAACTATGCTCACCCGATTCCTTTATGGCAGTGCTTCCGACGGAACTGGAAAACGTTCCTGACTACTTTCTCCACCAGCTTGAAGGGCTGTTGAATCTGAGGCTTGACCAGAGGGGTGAAGTGAACTACTCCCACGTCCACCTACGCACACACACACACAAACACAGTAAGCGGAAATAACGGCAGGGGGAGGGGGACGAACAGACCTTGAAAATGGATTGCAGAAAGAGTGCTGGCTGAAATGTGTGTGTGGAGGCGTGCGTGCTGCATGAAAGCACAGACAGGTGTGATGGGAGAGAAGAATACAAGAGTGTGGAGAAGAATGGTGCAGAGAAAGCTTACCTGATCAATGCCCAGAGAGGTACAAAGCAGAACAAAAAGAGACAATAGGAATGATCAACTCGCTGTGCAAAAACAGAAAGAAGAGGCGGAATAAGATGGCGCAGCATGACTGGCAGGTTAGGTCCAGTTGCCACAGTAACATCTGTGAGACGAACCAAAGAAACTGAGTCTTCCTGTGTTGCTGCATCATCTGGGAATTTCTTCATAATCACAAGCTTGACTTTCTGATTTACAGCATGTTTTCTACCCGCAGAGTGGTAGAAGGAACAGGTGCAGCGTACCTTGGTAAAAGTATACATACCCTCAGAACTTTTCCATATTTTATCATGCCACATTTGCCATCTATTTGGGTTTGTGCATTTCGAGGTATCAGATCAAGAGAGACTGGGTACTTGTGCACAGCACATTTTTCAAATTATTGTTGTTTTGCAAAGAGTTTAGACGATAATGCATCACTTTCTTTCCAGGTCGATTCAGGGTTATGCACCTTTCAATGTTACTTTTTTGTCTAAAAAAAAAAAGTCTTTAAAATGTGAAAAGTCAAAGTGTTGGAAATACTTTTGCAAGGCACTGTACACATCTAGTGGTGGACCTGTCTTTTACCAACTCTTTATGGAGGAAAATAAACTACACAAAACTATGCACTAAGTCTTCCTTTTTATTAACTGTCAAATAAAAGCTTCAGAGGCCAGCTATGACGCACGGACATATTTTCTTTCACTGCTTACTATGCGCTCAGTGCATTGAGGTATCCAATCACCAATGAATAAGTATGCAAATACAGTAAAATCCTCGTATCCACATTGGTTAGGGACTATAGCCACCTGTGAATTTGTATTACTACACACTGTGGAAACAGTCTTAGCTACAGCAGAACCTAAAATATACAGTATTCCTCATCTATGCTCTTGGGGGTGCAGACAATTAGCACCAAGGAAAATCAATGGCATTCTTGGATTGGCTGCTTTGCAGACATCAACTAATAGAATGTGAAGTAGGGGTGCACTTAGGTGTGTCAGCTCCCAAACTGCATTTTCTTTTTAATATTTTAGAAATAAAATCTGAATTTTCTGTGAATAATTTCCAACTACATTTCCCAGTGAAGCCAGCAAGTAAATGTACAGTGATTTGGTGGGGGTCCACTGTGATATAAAAAAGAAGTTGATGATACAGTTGACAACTTTTTACCACCCTTAAAGTGATGGTGCTGCCCCCTGAGAGAATGGCGCCCTAAGCATCAAAAGCTAACATTTAGGAGAGGGAAGTATGTCAATCAGCAGGATAACAACCAAAACAAAAAAAAATTCTGCTAAAATGAATAATAAAGACAAATACAGTTATTAATATAGCAAAGCATGTAGGGTTTAAGTTGATGCTCATTTTCATATAGCAATATAGATAAATCTAGATTAAATTTTTTGTGTATATTGCAGTTCAACTGCTCCACTTTCACCACCACAAACATTCCAGTCATGGTTTTGGGAATCTGAGTTGAACTACAGTTTAAGTACCAGAGAGAAACCGGGCTCCACTTTCATACACACCTGATCCTTCTTGTGTCAGTTTTAAGTGGACAGGACACTATGTAGGAGGAACTATTCCAGACTCAGAAGAGCCTGTTTGTTATAACTGGGAATCTCAAGTCAATATTTCTGTAACAAATCTGTAAATAAAATATTATCTTGAGGACAAACCCCACCTCCAACTTAGATTTCACGGAGTTAAAATAAAAGGACGTCTAATTCTGCTTAACAGCCCTCCTGCTGTGACTGAAGGCCCTGC
>CAEGAE010001417.1:0-24208 GCA_903067095.1 Girardinus metallicus
TTATTGTTACAGGTTAATTTTCTAAACTACAGAAAAGTAACTGTTAGAGAAGCTCAAATGTGAAAAATTGGACTGATATTGATATGCAATAGTAATACTGCTGTTATGTTAGATTTACCTTATTTTATCTTCTTTTTATCCGATTATTTTATTTTCCAGCAAAAACTGGAACCTGCCCACATTGCCAAAGGTACCAAAGGCTGGTTCAATGACCATAATGTTCCTGTCATTGATTGGCCAGCAAACTCCCCTGAACTGAATCTCATAGGAAATCCAAAGCAACCTGGGTGTCCATTAGATGCATGTCGCCTCCATGCCATGGCGCAAAATGAGCCCCAACCAAGTATTTAGAGGATAGAAATTGACATATTTTGCAGAAACCTGACATTTTTGTTTTAAAAATGTCAAGTATATTTATTGATCATACAAAACATATTAATTTTCTGGGATACTAAATTTTAGGTTTGTAAGCCATGTTCATCAAATTACATGAAATAAAGACTAGAAATATTTCACTATGAGTGTAATCTGTTCAGGTACCTTGTTCTCACCCACTAAATTAAAATGACAGCATAATGCAGAGAAAAATGCACAGTCTCTGATATCATCTTTCACATATTAAATGGTTTTCCATTGCAGCTTGTGCAATTTTAATGCACAAGCTGCTGAGCCGCGCATATCCAAACTGGGGTGCATCCAATTCTCCCTGCAGGGAATAGCGAGTCCATTTACCAAACTCGGATGAACTGTTAATGACGGCTTAGTTTCCATAGGCAACAGGACTTTGGAGATGCCACACAGATAGCTTGATGAGTCAGTGTGCCTGTGCTAATTGAAAGCTGAGTACAAATTAGAAGCCTAGAGCTCTTACCGATGACAGCTGCTTTACGCACAGGCCTGGGCTTGCTGGTGTCCCAGTGGGCTCCGCTGGCCGTGCTCCACTTGCTGACGGCTCTCTGGGCGAAGAAGTAGTACCGTAGAGCGCGGGTCTGACCTGAGGTGAAGAGAACGGAAAACAGCTCCTGCTCTCGCTCCATTCCCTTAGCGTAGGGCAGAGTGACAGCAGCGTGAACTGCTTGAACACAGGTAGCCGGTGCTATGGCTCCGCGGGCGCTCTGCCGCACCTGCTGCATCGCTCTTTCAAAGATCGCATCCAAATTGGGGGGACGTGGACACGGATAAGTGCTGATGCGGCGCGGATCCAAAGATTTACCTGGAAGAGAAGCAATGAGGAAGTCTCTTCAAGGAAATTACAGCTAGTGGAAAGCAGGAAGTAGTGAAAACACACTTATAAAATGTAGCTTTTGGTCAGACTATAACAACACAAAGACACACACATTATAAAAATAGTTGTTAATCAATACTCTGTTATCAAACAAAGTCAAAACAAAATCAAATAAAAATTACCTGTAACTGTCACATCGATTGATAAGGTGAAGGCTGACTTTATTCAGATTTAAATGTGCCTGCCATTGCACATTTATTGCAAATAAACCATTTCCACTCTTCATAGTTTTAGTATAGCAAATAGTACACAAAATCAACAACTAACTTAAGACAAGAAAAAGAAAAAACATCTGAAAAATTAAAAGCTAAGCAAATCAACATCATAAAGGTTTCAATAAGACTTCAAATACACAAGTGCCTTCATAGCTTTCACTCACTCAATTTTAATTACCTTTTAAACTATTATGTTATTACTTAGATTAAGGACTTCTGGCAAACCGTTCCACAGCTTAACCCTGGCAACAGAGATACACATACCACAGTGTATTTATAGTATGTACTTATACTTTATTGTTTAAGTTAATAACAATTTGAAACAATTTCTGAATATCTTTAGGGAGCATATGATTGTATAAATTATTGCACGAATCTAGTTTATGGTCATATTCATAAGCATAATTTTAATTTCAAGCTAAAAAATGCTTCCCCTATTCAAGCAGTGCTTCTCACTTCTCCTCTCTGTTGCAATTTTCAACCAGCACTCAGGAAGTGTGGATATAATTCATTTTTCAGGCACATTCATCCACTCAGTCAGCTTCTGAGAGCAGGCTGATCTGACAGGCCGTTTCCAGATAATCGCAGGGACTCTGGCTGAACGCTGCAGCTCTGAGCGAAACAAAAAAGCCAACGGTTCACTTCCAACAAAATTCTGCAATTCTTGGAATTCTGAGCAAAGGCAAACTCTACAGTGGCTTCCAAAATATCCAGACACGTTCACCTTGATGTAATGATGATGGTAAAAAAAAATCAGTTCAAAGTAGTGGGTAATTGTGAAATGGAAGAGAAGTGATTTTAAGGTCTTCAATTTTTTGCAAGTAAAAATTTTGAAAGAGTGACATGCACTTTAGTTCACCCCTCATGGGTCAATGGCTTTGCAAGGCATTCTATAAGAGATTGTTTACAAGAGAAGATTTAATGTTTAATCCAACAACCTCATAACACAAGCCTTCCTGCATGCTGAGATTTTAAAGAACGAGAAAGAAAAAGATGGCCGCTCTGCCAAAACCTTGTTAGCGGCATCTTAATTCCCAATCCTGACTCCTCTGATGTGATTACAAGAGACAGCAGTCAGAAACCTTCACAGCTCCACTGAATTACTCTCACATGAGGGTCTGGGTCGGAAACTGGGTCACTGAGGTGAAGCTTAAAGCGACAGCAAGAATATCTGACTTATCTCAACCACTTTCTCCAATAAGAGACACATTTCTCAAAAGAAGCATATTAAAAATAGAGAAATGGGGATGAAGGTTATTCATGATAAAGAATTTATTCTCGGGAAACAATCACAAATCGGTGAGGTGGTATGTGGAAGTGTGATGCCGTTTCAGTGTGATTTACGAAGCATTATTGCAGCAGTTAATCTGTAAATGGTTGAGCTGTGGATTTGCAGTGGATGGGAAGCCTGGCTGCCCCCCCGACAGATGTAGTGGGCAGATGTTGCAACCGCTGGGCAAAAAAAAAAAAAAAAAAAAAAAAAAAAAAAAAAAAAGTTAATCTCATCACCAGTGAGAGACTCAGATCTGCCACGCCTGTATTAAATTAAATGCACAAAATGATTTTTTTTTTAAGCAAATGTGGACTTGTGTGGTATGTTTATTTGTAGAGGCGTGACCTTAATACATTTTGCATCCTGGGCTCAAACTTTTCATTCTTTAAAAAAAAAAAAAATACATCCACAAACTAAGGTTACTTTCCTAATACTACTTGTCTGTTATTTGATTTTATTCAGGCATTTGAGCTTTACAAACACAAATCCCTTTGTCACAGGGTTCCTGCACAAACACTATTTTTTCCAGACTTTAATCTCCAGAGTTCTCAGTCCTTTTCAGCTCACAGTTAAACTAAAAACAGAAGTTCATTGAGAATTCATTGCAAATATTTCTACAGACATCAGGATTTAATTATGATACTTGAAAACATTTGGGTGAGTGAGTGGGTGAGGAAAAGAGAAAGAAAATAGACAGATGGGCGGATATTTTTCCATACTTATCCAGACCTGTTGAATAGTTTTCCAGACTGGCAGCAACCCTGTTCTCATGGTAACAAAGTGCAGAGAGAAGACAATAACTCTTCCTGACATTTTCTTTTATTATATTATGATGTATTAAATGTGTTTTTCAGACCCCAAAGTTGGCATTTTCTACAGACAAAAGAACATGGCTGTAGGCCCAATACTGACACCCAAACAGACTTCCTGCTGATTTGAACGCCTCCAAAAAAAGATGTCAGGGTTCAGAAACCTACAAATATCAGCTGCAGATGACATATCCGACATAAAGTGACGTGAAGCCTCCAGTGCAGTCATACAAACATCGATTCATGTTTGTTTCACACAGAAAAACAAAAGCTGCTCCATAAAGCAAGACCCTGCTGGGGCTAAATACACTTCCTTCCTGTGTGTACTCCCAACACACACAACCAGCAGAGTGGGCGGTGTGTGTTCAGTTCATTTTATGTGAAAGAACGCAAGCTCAAACAGAAGCATTAGACATGATACTTTGCTCCTTTCTTACTTCTTCATGTTAAATATGCATCCACAGGTCATTCTTTTTTACTTAACAAAAAGATATGAAGCAGAAACTGTTAGCCAAGACTCCCACAGTTAAAAACAACATTACTTTCTGCAGCAGATGAGGAGACATAAAGCGTTTTCATTTTTCATTTGAGCCGAGAACACTGGCTTTTCTTTTCACTTTTATCCCCACTCAGCCAAAGAGAATGACCTATTCTTTAGTCAGATTGGAAGATCGCTCCTCCAGCTCTCCTGGGATGTGGCACACTTCAGGAATCCACTCAGTGTGTAAAATGAGTCAGATCCACGTGCATGCGGGAATCCTCGTACCACTAATCGACTGGAGAGGGCCTCGATATTAATATTCTAGGAAAGTTTGTCCCTTTTCGCCTTCCTGAATAATACAGCAAAAGCAGTGAAGACATCAGAGCCCATCTGACAGAGCCATGAAACATTTATGGACCGTGTTGGTGGAGGATCTGGCTGCCGTGTCTTCTGCTTGCTTTGCCTTCCAAATGCTTCACATCGACACGTCTTGATGTCGGCCTGGCCTAAAATAACCTCTCCAATAGAAGTTTCTCCTCCTTCCACAGAGTTAATATTTAATGCAGGGAAGAAAGTTTCTATCACTCCATTAAATACCTCCAGAAAAATTTTTCTTGCGACTTACCTGCCACACTTTGAGCAAACTTGACAGCTGCATCCACAGCGTTGAGATCTGTCACCTCATCAACGATTCCAAGCTGCCGAGCCTCAGCTGCAGTCACATAGCGGCCTGTGGGACACACAGAAGTCCTCTATACATTATGTAGAACATGGCATATTAAAGTCAGTGGGCGTCAAATTTATATGTAAAGGGCACCTTGTTACTGGGTAGCTTATTATACTGGATACAAAAGTCAATACACCACTGTTAAAGTGACTTTTTATGATATAAAAAATGAGAATGAGAAATTATTTCACAACTTTCCTATATTTAAATGTAATTTATTATCTCAGCAATAGTATTAACACCCTTAAGAGTCTGCCAGCCTCCCACACATTGGCAATATCTGTCCACTCTGCTTCGCCAAAAGCCTCTAAATCTACTTGATAGTGAAGACATCTCTTGTCCAAAGCTCTTTTCAGATCTCCAGGCAGACTTTCTGACACATTTGTATTGGACTCTGCTTAGACCAGGTGAAGAACTTCAAATTCATCCATTTTGTTGATTTTAAATGCCTGCTTTGCTGAGAAATAATACAAAAAATATATATCATCTGAAGCTTTAGAGTCGAAACCTGAAGATTTTGGTTCAAAACTTCACCCAGCTTTGACAAAAACTCTAGTTCCATTTGAAAAAAGGTAACTCCTGAGCATGACACCATGTTTCACTGGTGTTATATTGCATTGTTTTCATGCCATCCAAAGTGATGCTAATTGTAACACATTCTTCCAGAATGTTTTGATTTGTATTTAAAGGATGAAAATGTCATGAAAATCTTAGCTGGAGAGCTAAACTTTATTCCAAATTAATTACATTCACACAAAATGTGAATGTAATTAAAAAGGACAAATTTTGAAATCAGATTAAAAGGTATAAAACAAGGCGTTTTTCTATTGGTGTTCACACAGTGCAACCACGTTACAGCAGCTTCATTTTCCCCATCTCAGATTTGTTTGATTTCATTTAAATATTTTAAAATCACATTAAAGGTGGGAAAAGTTTTGAAATATATTTATCTTGATTTTTTATGAATCACAAAAAAACTGGCATTTTAGCCAAGTCGAACTCATTGAGATAATTCTTTATAAGTAGAAAGTAGGAGATAAGCTGTACAATCTACCATATGCTGACACCTGCTGGCCAACGGACTAAGATGTATTTAGCAACTTAAATGACTCAGAATTAGTAAAATGCTGTCTGATAATCAGATTTCTGATAATCTGAAAAATCAAACCACACTAGAGTCTTTACTTTTAGTGTAGGAGAAAGAACCTGCTGAAGCCTGTTGTACAGCAAAAACTTCCAGAAACTTTGAATTGCTGTTTAGAGGAAAACTTTACTTCCAGCACAAATACATCTGTGACTGGTTAACTTAAAAGAGCACTTTAGGTTGGGCCAAGGTTGGATTTTTCCACTTTATTAAGAATTCTGCTCTTTCAAACATTCTGCATTTAATTGGCTTCATCTGATTGTTCACTTAAGGGCTTCTGCTCTGATGTGTCGATATATAAAAGCTGGCCTAGGCCTGAGGTATCCAGTCTGATTTACTGAAGGTTACATCCCTCACAGCGCCTTGGAAAAGTAATTACTAATCCAGAACTGGAAAATCCTTAAATCAGATTTCATAATTTTCTTTACCAGATTTTGCATGAACCCTGGTCATTAAATTTACCAAATTAACAGAGTCCTTGTTTTTTTTTTTCTTTTAGAGAAAACTTTGTTTTCTAATGAAAAGTCAGAACTTTAGAAATCCTTTGTAGCTTTTTACAGCATAGAGACTTGTCAAGGTCATGATGATGGCTACTTTTCGTTGAGGAAAACAGACTTTTGTCCAAACTTTACAACCCAGATTTTTCAAAGAATTTCTTTAGACATTTGGCTGTTTGATATGGTTAGTTATTTTGTTCTAAAATTTTATAGAAACTATCAATTGAGCTGCTGAAAAGTAAGACACTAAATCATTTTCATAGCAACAGGAGCATCTAGATGATAAGTTTTTTTATGAATGTACCTGTGGTGATGAGGTCCAAGGCAGCTGGTACTCCAATGAGCCTCGGCAGACGCTGAGTTCCTCCTGCACCCGGCAGCAAACCCAAAGCCACCTCTGGAAATCCCAGTCTGGCCTGAATCAAATTATTCATGAAGTACAATGTGTTCGTGAGCCTAGTCTCACAATGCAGACATTTGACAAAAGCAGGATTTTCTTCCTATTCATTAAAATGCATCAAACTGAAAACAAACTTTTTTCACCCTGCTAATTGCTTCATCAACAACAAAATAATGTCCACGCATTTGTGATGAGGTTTATAAAAAGGGGATACAGAACAGGATTACATGGTGCAAAAATGTGGATCATCTTTTTTTTTTTTTCCCCAGTTCAATAAATATTGCATTTTAAAGCTAATTGTAGCACTTTTTTGTTGTCCATGTTTGTTACATTTAATGTTAAACTACAATAAATGACTTTGTGTTAGAGCTTTAAAAGTAAAGCAGAAATCTTTATCAGCTTTTAAAAGTCTGATTGATGCATCTCCAGGTTTGGAAATGTGTTTTTTAGAGGATTTCAAGTAAAAATGGGGTAAATATTAATGTACGCCACAATTTTGGGATTTTTTTTACTACAGTAAAAAAATAAATAAATTATAAAACAATTATAAAGGCCTTTTGTTGATCTACACATAAAATTAAAATAAACATGTTTTAGTTTGTGTTTGTAATGTGGCAAAATATAAAAAGTTGAAGAAGTAAGACTAAGTTAAAACACTGCAGCTCCTCTTAATGGAGTCAAAGGAAATATGCTTATCAATTGAAATATGGACCATCTTCCAAAATATAACTACAAAATCAACTGTGAAATGTCTGAATGTAGTGTGTAAATTTTTGGCATTATATTACTTTTTTTGTTATTATGTATGCTGATAAAGTTTACTCTGTTTTAATTAACTTTAAAAGCCTGGGAATTCAGGAAAGACTTAAGAAAAATGAGTTCTTAAGTCTTTCCTTAAACTAGTTCCTCACTTTTGTTGGTATACCATTATCATGAAACATAAACCTGTCTCTGATGCAGCTCTACACTGTCGGCATGAAGACGGTGACTAACAGAGAACATGAAGTGTGAACTAACCTTAGAGTGGGCGATACGATAGTGACAAGAGAGCGCCAACTCGAGGCCTCCGCCTAAAGCGATCCCCTCTATGGCTGCCACCACTGGTTTGGATGCTGCCTCGATCAGATGGACCATTGGCACCAGAAGAGGCCCGGTCATCTTGGCATCGAACTCTCTGATGTCTGCTCCTGTTGTATAAAACCATGATGACAAACTTGTAACATGAGCTGCACATGACTTTATAGTCATAAAAAAAAGTTGACTGGAACAGAACATTTGAAGAACATTTTTTACTTTATGAAAGTAAGGTGAATCCTGAATTATTTAGAAGTGCATTATCACTGACATGGAGCAGAGGACTGTCTGTACCTCCACAAAATTTTCCATTCTGGCCACAGATCACCACAGACTTCACCTCAGGCTCACTGAGTGCTCTGTGCATCATGTCAACAATGCCTTGCCTCACCGCTGCACTGCAGACAGAAACAAAAACAGCAGATTTACAACATTGTTGGCTTAAAGCTACTCCCAACTGAGCTTCCAGAACACTGGAGAGTTTTTTGCTGAACTTCTCCTGCCTACTATTGCTATGACTACTGTTCCAGGTGAAAAGTGTTCATGTCACAAACACAACCTACAATTTATTCTATCAAGATTTTATTAGACAGACCAGTAGAACATTTTGGAAACCATGCGTTAGAAGGAAAGGATAAATGGCTTTCACAGTTTTTTTTGACAAAATCTAATAAGTTTTTGTCAATCTAATCTTTAGCCCCCAGTTACTTTGACACCCTTCAATAAAATATTGCACAACCGATTGCCTTCAAAAACGACATAATTAAAAGGCCGCTGCCTCAATTAATACTTTTAATAATCACCTTCAGTGAAGTGAATAATATCTCTAGAGCTGAGAAAAAGAGTAACACAGTATGATGTTGTCACCCCCGATTTTTAGCATGGGGGTGTTTTACCATGTTACTTTGAATTTTGATCTCATCTGACCAGAGCAATAATTTGCTCCTCCATGACCTTGTAAGAAACTGCAAATGTGTATTATTACTCAGTATATTACTCTAAACTCCTCCTGAGTTACCATGGAACCCTTGGCTGTTTTTCTGATTCATTGCCAGGTCAGTCTGCTGAGGTGGACGGCCATGTTGCGCCATCATATTTTTTATTTTCACATTATAGATTAAGTTATGCAATCTGAGATGTTTAAATCTTGAGATACTGTTTTGCTTGAGAACTGCATTCAGAGACATCAGAGTAAAGGGGTGTAAATGCAAATGTATGCTAAGTTGTATATTTTCATTAACTAAAACATTAAGGGAGGTCAGCAAAACAAAAACATCTGTTCCATAAAGAGTTGACTTCAAACTAACAGGGAAATGAAGGCCAGAACATATTCTGGACGAGTCAAAACAGAACAACTCTGATTTAAGACGTTTGTAGAATGTTAACAGGGTGTCACTGTTAGATAAAGTTTTGCTCTCATCCAGTAAATTATTAATAACGGTGATTCATTGTAAGCACAAAGTGTATCTAAGGGAACAATCTGGTGGGCAGAGCACAACATGAGTTAAAGGTGGAGTTCAACTTCTTTAATTAGATAAGGGAGCAAAACAAAAGCTAAATTTGCTGCCTTTGTATTGAAAAGACAGTACAAGTACGTTACTTTTACTACTGCACAGTACGTCTACACAAGTAATATGTGTACAAATACCAAAATGTTTAGAGCAACAGAATAATTGTAAGTAGTATCTTAAGATTTTGATGCATGAATGAACAATTCAATTAAAGTAGCTCTAAGTCTAAATCTAAGTAGATGATAATATTGTTCAGTCATTAAAATTGTAAAACAGTTAAACTAGTTCCTCACTTTTGTTGGCAAAACAACATGATGGTATCTAAAACAAATAAGTACAAAAGCTTGGGATTACTTTCTAAATCTAAAAGTAATCATTTTAGATTATGTTTATTTGTATATTTATAAGTGTAGATGCATTATTATTTACATTAATTAATTTTAAAATATGAACATATGAGGCCAGTACAGGAACAGCATTGCGCAATGTGACTTTGCTGGATCAGATCATTCCTGGAGAGATTGACAAATGTCCTTAAATGTCCCCCTTGTGTAAATAATCCTCCACAATGTAGAATGATGTGTACACGAGTTGTTTGGAAATGTTTTGTGAATTACCTTATAACTCTTCATTACTGTTGTTTTCCATTTTGCAGCCGTTTTAAACAAAACTCATGACAATTAATCGAGTACCTTACCTAGTAGGTATTGCTGCTAAGGAGCAAATGTATCCCACACGGCAATGTCTATTTTATTGTTTTCTTAAAGAAATGACGGTGTGTATTCTTGAGTTACATTTAGATTCTTGTCAGAATGTGAACTTTTTATCCCGTAACAGCAAGTTTTAGAATAAACGTCCGTGCAAAATACTTTGAAATTAATCCAAATTGCCATTTTAAATTAAATCCACGCGTTACTTCAACATTTGACCAACTGAGAAAATAACGTATTACTTACTCTTCCTTGTTTATGCTCGCAAAATGTATTTGGACATAATCATATTTCAAAGCAAATGAGGAATGTGCAATAAGTCATGTATTTATTTTGAAGGACAGATTGAATTTGTTAGGGAGAAGTAAAGTTCTGCCGTTGATTGTTTCCTACCTCAGTGCATTGACGGGAGGATTCTGCAGAGTTATCATGCCAACAGAGCCTGAAACTCGGCTGAAAAAAGCCATGGTGTCCAACAAATATTTCGCGTTGTTGTTGCACTTCTTTTCCTGTTCACCAACTGAACTTTGAAATCGTTAGCGAGACACATGGAAGCCCTTATCAGCGAGGCTGAAGTTGGTGTCTGATTCGAAGTGTCGTATTAAAGGGTTGTTTCACTCATTTCAAAAGCAAAAAGGGAGATAAGCAGTGTTTGGCAACAACTGCGTTTAATGGAAATTGAGCTGTTAGAAGACTGTCATGAGACTTTCACATGTCTTAACTCAGAGGCAAAAGTCTTCACTCAGATAACAGAAAAGAATTAGAACATCTGTAATAATATTCTTTTGCCAGATTAATCTGTTCTCCAGACACCAGAAAAAAAAGGACATATTGCATTGTTCCAGGAACACAACTTTGTACTCACTGTGAAGTATGGAGGTGGAAGTGTCATGGTTTGATTTACTGCAGTATAATCCAGTCATTTCACCATAATAGAATTCATCCTGAATGCTACCATGTATCAGAGGGTGTTTGTAGAAAATGTGTGGCATTCTGTGGGAACAGTTGAGCTGAAGATGTAGAGAAGTACAGCAAAATTTTCTCAAACCAATGTCAGAGGAAATGTTGATAGCTGAGTTAAGAACTCACTGTAGCGAGAGGACCAAAATATAGCTGAGTCAGGCGAGTTCTTCTCTCAGCTAATATCAAAGTTTTTTGTTCATTTACTTTTTCAGTGTTTAAAAAAAAATAATTCTTCCTTTTTAAGGGAAATTAAATCACTTTCATTTTGAGGGATATAAAACGAGCTTAGAAATTGATATGCAAATTTTTCTTCATTTCTTATTTGTTGGTGGGGGTCTAGCTGTTTGTGTCTGTTTTTCTTACCAACACATATTTCCACAGATCAAAAATGTATTTTAATAATGTTTATTCATTGCAGCACAATTCAGGTCATATTTGAGCGGTCATACTTAAATTAAGAACTAGAGTTTACAAAGACAGTACGGAGATGTTGACTGCAGTTAAATGCTTTCAAACACCGACTCTGATCCTAACTTCAGCGTTGCCCTTTACCACTGCTTTGTCCCTCAACTGTTCCAGCTGTACACTGCTGCCCCCATCTGGAGCGGAGCGTAATTAACATCTCCATTTATTTCCACTCTTCGGGTTGATTAAAATTCTCTTATTTGGGCGAATCATAAAGTACTGGCTATTAATATAAGTGATAAATAATAATAATAATAATAATAATAATAATAATAATAATAATAATAATAATAATAATAATAATAATAATAATAATAATATGCTTTATTTCAACCAGCTGTGTATCGTTGACGTGGTCTGCTTACGCCAGGACGTGACGTCACCACGCCGGTTGGACATTGTTCTGCTCAGTGATAACATTCAGGAGGTGAAGGGAAGAGAATCGGTTGTACTTTATACCGGGGAGAATGCGCTCCCTTATCGGACTAGCCGTTGTTGTGACCGCAGCAACCCTGTACCTTTACTATCTGTCTCTGTACCTTCCTGCTGGACCACGAACACATCCTCAGCCGTGTCCAGAGGGGAGAGGGTCCCAGCAGAGCTGCGACACCTCCGGGGAACTCAGCAGGTAACCCCGGTGTTAGCAGTTAGCTGTTAGCCAGGTTAAAATTTCCCACTGGCTGATGATGAACTCTTTCTCTCTCTATGTATTATTATTATTTTTATTTTTTTGATTCTGGGGTTAACTTATTTATTCGCTCCACTACTGCTTTGCTAATATTTACGCTTTATGACTATTACTGTTCAACATTCTTCCAAGAAATACTAAGGACAAACAGATCAGTAATTTCCTCAAGTTAGTAGTCTTTAAGAAGTTTGGAAGCGACCATTGTTACTTGATGTTTGGCTCGGTACGTTTTTTTTTTTTTTTTCTTTTAGAAGTTTAACATCCATTCATACCTTTTATTGAGCTTATCTGAGCTCAGGTTGCGAGGGGGTTATAACAACACAGCTCTGACAGGACTCCTGAACATACTCCCCAGGAAGGGATATACCTATCAGGGCATAACATTATGACCACCTGCCTGATAGCGTGCTGGTGCCCCTTTTGCTGCCAAAGCAATCCTAACCTGTTACGATACGGGCTTCGCCAGACCCCATTAGACATAATGGTCAGCAGTCAGCTACGAGATGGGGTCAGACTTGTTTGTCCTGCACATCCCACAAATGTCCATTTGCAATAAGAAACAGGAAATTTGGAGGTTGTAATTGCTGTGCTCCTCACAATATTCCCGAGCCATTTTGTTTTTGCGGTTGGACACATTAGCTTGTTGAAAGAGACCACAGCCTTCGAGGCATACAGTTTCCATTAAAGGGTTACATTGTCTACAGAAATGCTTACAAACATGTGTGGCTGGGACCAGCAGAGCACTGCACAAAAAGCATCACCCTTTCTCTGCTGGGTTACCTTCTTCCTGTTATACATTTTGGCGCCATATGGTCACACTGTTGGTGTGATTGTAAAATCACAATAGCAGACCATTCTTCTGGACTATGGAGGGGTTTTTTTTAGTTCTAACTTGAGAGTGAATGTCTCCACAGGTTGAAGTTCCCATCAGACCTGGAGGAGCTGCGGGAACTGTCCGAACTCCTGCAGTTTTACAAAACGGAGCACACCGCATATGTCCTGCTCCTGTTCTGCAGCGCATACCTCTACAAGCAGTCCTTTGCCATCCCTGGATCATCTTTCCTGGTGAGTGGAAGACGACATTTTGAATGTATTCAAAATAACTTTAGGTTCTTTAGCTGTGTTTCAGAAAGAATCTAATAAATCAAAATGTGGCTAAAAAGCGTGCAAGGAAGGAAAGATGTGAACAAAAGCTCTTCCATCATCTGACACTTTCAAACACTTTTAGATCTTAAATAATTTCCCTCATCTCCTGCTCTGAGTTAAGTGCTAACAGCGGACCTTTTTATCTCTGCTTGTCACTGTGCAGAACATTCTTGCAGGAGCTATCTTTGGACCGTATCTAGGACTGCTCCTTGCCTGTGTGCTCACCACCGTAGGCTCCACCATGTGCTACCTCCTCTCCCAAGCCTTTGGAAAACAACACATCATAAATCTTTTCCCAGAGAAAGTTTCCATGCTACAGAAAAAGGTACCCTGTTACTTAACATCTTTTATTTATTTTGTATTTAGGATATTTACATTATTTTGACAGAAATGTTATTGTTTTAATTACATTCAAGTGATTAAAATATATTTCTTCTAGTAAATTAGGACTGAATATGCAAAAAAAAAAAGAGAATCAGATAACAGACACACTACTTTTTTTAGTCTATTACCTAAAATGTCAAAAAAAAAAAATACATTGAGGTTTCTGGTTGTCATGTGATAAAATGTGACCAAGTTCAGGTATGTGAAAACTTTTGCAAGGCACTAATGCTTTCTTTCTCACGGTTTGTTCCAGGTGGAAGACAATCGGGACTGTTTGTTCTTCTTCCTGCTCTTCCTGAGATTCTTTCCCATGACTCCCAACTGGTTCCTGAACATGTCTGCCCCCATCGTCAACATCCCCATCACATACTTCTTTTTCTCAGTATTTATTGGTGGGTGCTGCTTGCAAGGTTTTTTGATGACTGCATTTTGTGCCTCAGTCTAAACTCTTCTGTTTAGGGTTGACATTAAATTAGCTCTGAAAAGACCATTGTAGAGATAGCTTTGTTTCAGATCTCGTCCAGATCCTTTGATGTAAACATGAGGATTGCAATGAACTAAATTAAGTCAGTGACAAAATAAGACAAAGCCAGGGTTCTCACATAGTCTTAACAGTATGGTGAGCTTTTAGCACATTTTTTTTTTTAATTTAAACTCCTTTCAATTTTCAATTCCTATTTTCTCCAAAAGACTGATTATTAAAAAAAGCTTAGGCATTACAGAGTCATAGACAGTTTTTAGCACTTCTGTTAGAGTTGTGTGAAAAAAAATGTTGTTGTAGTATAACAAACTTTTGACCTGAATGGATATATTCAGAAATAAGTGTGCTTCACTCAATAACTGCTACCTTGTGAAGACCTTTGCTGTTAAATTTTTTAACAACCCCCTTTTTGTCAACAGTACAGCAGTTTGTCTTCCATGCTATTTCATTGGAGGATATAAAAAGGGAATGACTGACTATTCTATTAGAACATCTAGAATACTAGATCCTCTCCGTTTCTCACTTCTTTTCAGGTTCATCCACAGATTTTCTTTTAAGTTTCAAGTTTAGAAACTGATCATGGGAAAGTTTTGGTTTTTTGTGAGCTATTTCTGTGTTGATTTTGTCACATATCTTGCACTACTAATTTTCACAAAACACTCAGTTCTGAACATTTTTCAGGTTAATGCCAGAGGCTACCAGATTTTTGTTTAAAAAAAACTCCTAGTATTTGCTTTCTGATGAGCTTTTCCAGGCCTTTGAAAGAGAAAAATGCTGACAGCTGCATAGATCCTCCACCCTACTTTAGAGGACATAAAGAAAAGTTCGACATAGCCATCCTTGTTTTAGAACTTTCCTTTTATAGTGACATAATTAACCATTTACCATTTGATCTTCTGAATGAGAACAGAATGTTTTACTTTACTTTGAAAATCAAACCCATAGTCATTCTTGTTTAGAACTGAACTAAAATCTGTTTCTTAGTAAGTAAGTAAACTTTATTTATACAGCACTTTTCAAGATAGAAATCACAAAGCATGTCAACAAACAACAACAGGACAAAACTAAATGAAAGCAGATTTTAAAAATTAAGCACTTCTGTAAGCATTGAACATCCTCAGTCTGGTTTGTTTTGACATTTTGTGACTCATTTTCAGGCCTGCTGCCCTACAACTTCATATGCGTGCAGACGGGCGCCATGTTGTCCGAGGTGTCCTCGCTGGACGACCTGTTCTCTTGGGAGCACCTCCTGCAGCTGCTGGCCATCGCCTGCGTGGCTCTGGTGCCTGGTGCCTTGATCCGGCGCCTCAGCCAGAGGCATCTCAAGCTGGCCGTCCAGCCCCAGAACGGACTTGACTCGTATAAGAAGGTGCAGTGACCCCGCTGGAGGGTTTATAAGTTTTTAACCACTCAGTTTTCAGATGCCTTCTGCTCTTCAGAGCAAACATGTTCAAAGTGGCAGCTGTTCAGAAAAACTTTGACGCTCGACTGTGTCGTTGTTTTTGGTTATGGATCGCTTAACCCCCGCCAGAGTTGTGTGGAGATCAACAGAAAGCTCTGCTTTTCTAAAAATTACAAATACATTTGATGGACATTAAAAAAAAAAAATGTTTTCCAGTTTTGATGTTTTGTAGCTACAGTATTTGGATAATGTATGAATGTACAGGAATCATGAAGGGGAGAGAAGATCTTTTTGCACTCATGTTTGACAACAAGAGTTCTGCTTTAGTTTAAACTTTACGTTCGAAGTGCCTGTTTTGTTTTGGCCTTTAAATTCTACCTCCATGGATTCACTGAAATATTAATGTGAAAACCGCGGAAGGCCTGCCCGTGTTCCTGCTGATTTGATGATGTCTCATGGGTTTATGCTTGTCCTTTTTCTATTTGTAACTTCAAAATTGGCCAGTCATAAGAATCCGCATCAGTCAGTCACAACATTAAAGCGCACCAGGCCTTAAATGTTCATTAAAATAAAAGAGCAAAACTAAGGGGCCAAAATTTTGAATCTAAAGCTATTGTATGTGCCTGGAAAGAGCCCAGATCAAAGAAGGCTTTGTTCACTAAATCCACTGGACCCACTGCCACTTCAGGAGATCCAGATTCCCCTGTTCACAATCTGAAGGGCCACTGTTGTTTTTGTGGAGCAGAAAAATCTTCACAGCCTGATATCTTAAAACGGGTAAGGATGAGCTTTTATTTAATGCTTTACCGTTCTTACTGTTGAATTCTTTACTGAATTTGAACTGCAAAGATATTTCTGACCTGGTGAAGCTTTAAGGCACAAACTCTCTCTTTATTGCCTCTTTTTATGAATTGTGTGTCTGTTATCTGTTTGCTGTGGGTGCACTTTTTTATGCCTTCCTTTGTAAAAGCTTTTGCATTTGCCTTTTCTATTATTGAGGTGTTAATTATTTTAAATGTAATGTAATGTTCAACAATGTTACCATTTACAAACAAATCACATTTTAATCCAGCACTTGACTTATTTATTGGGATACCCAGTTAAAATATGTAAAAAGCCTTAAAGTCAGAATCTTTCATTGTGGCAAAATCAAACATCAAACCCATAGGAAAAAATGCATTTGTTTAAGTACATTCATTTAGTGTGGGAGAACATTAAAAAGGTATTTTACAGAATGTAAATTCTGCTGTAATTCTTTTAAAGTGAATATAACTTCTAATATATTTTTTCAAAGTTGAGCTGTTACAAGTAACTTTCAAACTGCCACTATTTAAAATGGAAAAGACAAGAAGTCAGACTGATCTGTGTTGATCTATTTGCTTAAACTTTCTCCTATTTACAGCCAGAGCAATAAGAAAATAAGTCTTTAAAACGACTAACTGTGACAGCCAAGACTGGGCAAGATAGGCAAGTGAGAACAGGATGGTGAAAGGTTAAAAATGCCATCAAGTCCCCTTAACTACCACTACATACTCTGTACACACCAGCAAGGAACTTTTATACCTTAACAAGCATAAAATCACTGAGTTTTAACTAACTCTGAGCAAAGCAGACATTCCTGCTTTGCTCAGATCAGACTAATTAGATAGAGCTTTTGGGCAACACTGCAAGTGGGTGTTGAGTGTGGAAAAGCCCTCATGTCTAGTGTGATCCTGTGGCCTGTTTCTCATAAAGGTTAGTGGATGGCATCATGAGCTCTTTCAGGTGTCATCACCATTTTAAATAAAAACTCTAAAATGGAAGACTGAATAACCTTCTATGGGCTTCTCAATCCTGTATGAAACTGACTCTAAATGCTCCAACCTTGTTAAAGGTTACAGGAGAAAATAAAGTGCTTCATCATTGGCAGTAGAGGGTTATAAAAAGGCATTTAGAACAAGTGTGATTATGTGCGATGTAATTGAATGTACTCAGTTGGATTTTTCTAAAATGATTTAGTGTTACGTTGTTTCTCCAATAAAAAAATTATTTATTTCAAGACTTTTTACAAGGGTGCTAATAAATACAATCAGTTCTGTAATAGGACTCAATTTGAAGCTGGAAAAATACATTGGACCATATTTATTTATTTCTATCTAAATCTGATTTACAGTATTTTCTGAAAGTTTCTCCTGTTTTGGAGTTGTTGTAATACAAGGACTTCTTTGTGCAATGATGGGTTTTGCAGGTGTAAGTGTTTCAAGTAATAAAAACAAAACAAGCTTCTTTTTTTTTTTTCCTTTCAGATATTCTTTATTGCTCAGATCCAGGTTGCTCAGCAATACAGTTCACTCACAACTCAAAACAGCTTGGCTGCTACCAGAAAGGCATGGATCCATGTAGTAAAAAACGGATCAGATGTCTCTCTGGCGCAGCCACTGATTATTATTACCTTGAGGTGTTTGGAGCCTTGTTGGCCTGTGGGTAACATTGAGGGTTTGAAGCTACCAAGAAACAAAAGGAATCTCCCAGATGGAGAAAATGCAGATAAGAACTGGATCCATGTAAAAGGGAAAAACAAAAATAACACAACTCCAAGTCTAGTGCGATGTGAGGTGTAGTACATACTGGATTACCTGCATCAATCTCATGCAATGCTTTCCACTCAACAATATGACAGGGCAACAAAAAAACACTGCTGTGGTTCTGCACACCTTTGACCTGCTCCTGAGAGGTTCAGCTGGTGCTTAGCGACCTCTCGTCTGTTTTTCTCCTAAACGCAGAACAAGTTTTCTATCAGCGCTTTTAAATCAGGCCTGGGTACTTTCTTTCAGCACTTCAAATTTTCCTTAGACGTTCATTATCCGTTCCAAAAAAAATCCTAGCTAGGACCTTTATTTATTTAATTTTTTTTATTATTTTTTTTTTTGTCCCACTACAATTTCATAACTAGTAATATTGGTAGTGATCTAACAGGAATGAAGAGTTAGAAATTCCCAGCTACAGCTCCAGACTATATCGTTTAATCAGTGTGAAATACGAGAAACCAGATCAGAACAGACAACAAAAGAAAAAATCAGCTATTTAACCACGTTGTGATATGACTAACAACACTTTACACCCTTAGTGATGTGTGTAATTAGGATCTTTTCTTTCCTTTATGGTACTGAAAATTAATGCCTAACACCTCACAATACCTACAAATACCAATCCTTAAAAATAATAAAAAATAAAAAGGTTACTACAGTCCTTGCAGGTTTCACCTCATACTGTATGAACATCCAGGATGATGTGCTTAAAGACAACGGGATCCAGCTTGAGGGAAACCTGCGCCTATAAAGAGCCAAAAACACAAGAGAAATATAGGCCTGCAGGGCCGTCTGCAATGCAGGAAAAAGAGCCGCAACGTCAGCGCACTCTATAAAACGTATCTAAAGAATATTAAATAAACTACAGTGCCTTGCAAAAGTATTCACACCCTTTTTTCATGTTGCACTACAATCAAGAGCTTCAGTGTGTTTTACTGGGATTTTAAGAGATGGATGTAACACTAAGTGATGTGTCAATGAAGTAGGAGGATTTAACATGGATTCAGATTTTAAACAAGAAATTTATCCGTTTTATTTTGCAGAATAGCTTTTTTTAGTGAACAAATACATAAACCCTTTCTTTTGATTCAAGACCTGGAGAGAAAAAGACATAATTTACCATGCAGCATTTTACTCTGGGGTCATTTTAGCCTCCCATTTGTGCTTCCAGCTGTTCTTTATTTTTTACCTGGATCACATCTCATCTACTCTGTCCTCTCTCCACTGACTGCTGATTTTAAATTCCTTCTTCTAGCTCATAAATAGCTCATTGATTTTGCTTCAGCGTATCTATCTAACCAGCCTCATCGTCCTTCACTGAACTTTAAACCAGCTGCTTTTGTTTATTTTCCCAGAACTAACCCAAAGCCTAGAGGAAATCCACTGTTCAACTGTTTTTCAATTGAACAGTGGAACAAGTGGACTTCAGATATTAGACATATTTCCTTCATGTTTTTCAGTCTCTTTTAAAAGCACATCAATTCCCAATAGCTTTTAGCACAGCTTGAGATGGTACATTCCTTTTAGCCACTCAGGTTTGTTTTTGTATTTCATGTCTTGGTTGCATATATTTTTAATGTTGAGATATCAGCCATCCTTTCTGCACACAACTGTCCCATCATTAATGAGGACATTCTGATATTTCTATTTGGTAAATCTAAAGATTTAGTTTTTCAGAGGTGTAAGGTTTTCACTGCTAAATCTGTTCTTAAAGTTATCCTTCTTTCTGTACTGAAACTAGTTTCTCATCAATTCTGGCTTCTTCTGTCTGCGTACAAACATAAAAATTACATTTAGGGGTCGCCATTTTGGTTAGATGGTTAAAACCTGAAGAAAACTGGCTGCTGTAGCAGGATAAAGAGACATTCAAGCTACTTAATTGTTTTAAATTAGGCCTCCTGATAGGTTTCCACCAGAACACCCCTAAACACACAACTACACTAGAATCGTTCATATATTCACAAGTTAGAATATCCTAGTCCAAGTACAGACCTAAGCTCAATTAGGAACTGTCAAAGTTGATGTTAATACAATTTAATTAATCTGATCTGACAAGTTAATTCATCTGATCTGACTGAACTTGATCTATTTTTGAAAAGACAAATAGGCAAAAACTTCTCTCGATGTACAATAGAGATCTATCCCAAAGGACTGAATACAAATGAAAGCCAAACCATTCAGGACTTTTTTCAATAAAAGTTGTTGAAAACCACGTCTTTTCCCTTTCCCAATAAAATACACTGAAATGTCTTGTTTCAACGTGACAAACGGTTTAAAAAGGGGGCGCTCATAGATTTGCAAGGATCGGTAAAAGTCTCAGTGCTACAATGAAAAGCTGTTTTCTCCGACAAACGCTCTACTAAAGGTGAAGCAGACCATATAAGGAGTCGAAGCACCGTACTGCATTTTAGTTAGGTCAGGATACTTTGAATCAGGTCTGGTGAGCTTTAGTCATCAGTATGAGGTACTGTACCGGCTGTGGGGAGGCTGGCGGCAACGGCAGACTCAGGCATTGTGTGAGTTTGTTAGACCTTTTAATATAGTACTGCAAGTTTGTGTTCACTGGGACAAAAATTATCCACCTCATCTGAAGACTAAAAGTCTGCCATCCTACAAGCACAAATAAAGAAGAAAAACAGCTCTAAACAAAAACTTTCACTATGTTATTTGTTTGTTTACCTCCTTTTTTTTGCCCCAGGTCTGTTTTAGTATCTAAAGTCAGCCATGGATTCAGAGAGGTGATTCTGAAATGTACAGCACAACAAAAAAGAAAAAAATCAAGTTTAGAGGTCAGTTTGAGGAAAGCTGCGACGCTCTAAACTCTCCCGCCACGCTCCGTTTTAAAACGTCAGAGAACGATGTATACGTGACTCTATTGTACATGTTTACAGATATACAGTTCTTCCTGATGTACACAGTGACATTGCAAACTACTAGACTTGTTTTGACATTCTGCACAGAAGACTTGGGTTTTACGCCGCGTTCAAGGGTCCTGTCAGTGTATTTTTGCAGCTTTGTTGTTTTCTTTAAAATCATCCCCGGTTTGCTGTGTGTTTTTATCAAACAGAGCTGGTAAGATTAGGTGGATTGGTATAAAACACTATTTCACATCTCACAAGTCAATAAACATCAGTTGTTTTTCATTTACAGTTTTTTCTTAAAAAAAAAAAAAAGTTGGGAAAAGCAGGAGGTATAGTTGGTTACTTTCTTTCTGATTTGTATCTTTCTTCCTTTCTTACCCACGATGTCTCGGGTATCTATCCTTTAAAATCTCACACTTCATTCCTTTCGAACAAATTGGACTTTAGAGGTTGCATGGCGTCCACAAACACAGTCCAACAGAATATTGTTTTGCAAAGTTTCACTAGTCGGCTGGACCTGAAGGTGTACAGATTTTTTTCATAAAAAAAAAAAAAAAAAAAATTAAACGCTCAAAATTATCACTTAACAAGGCATACAAAATGTGGAAAAAAAAAGGGGGGAAATGAAAGATTGGACTGAGGTACCCTGAAGCCTGAGGTAGATCACAATACTGACATGCGCACTGTTCACATCCCAACCAAAGTTAACGCCGTGGTTCACTTGACTTGTCTCCTATTTTTTCAGGTTTTTATCATTTATTATTATATTATTTTTCATAGTCTTAGTTTTCAAGAAAATAAACACTTCCCTTCAAAATAATATGGCAGTATCCCACTGAGGGAGGGAAAGAAAAACAGAAGAGGACTTTTCTTTTTTTGTTTCTTATCAATAGATCTCATCACAAAATAGGAAAAAATAGATTCATAAATATTACTCTGTTTTTATATATATATACATACACACACATATGTACGTGCGCGCGCACACACACAGACACACACGGAGGAAGCTGTGCGTATTGGCAATAACCTTGCGTCTGGAAGATGAAGCTGATGGGTGATGTTTGAGAGGTGACAAAATAAGGCAACAAGCTTCCACAGTCTCTCCAAAGTAAAGCACGAAAGGACACCATGACCTGCGAGTCCAGAGGGTTTATAGAGGCGGCCGGCCACCAGCAATTACTTTTTAAAAAAAACCTCCAATACTGGGGAGAAAAAAGAATGAATGATCTGTGCGGCTGGGCCGGCCTGCTGGACACGACAGGAGTGATGTGTTCTAAAAAAAAAGGCTGCATATTGTACATTCACAGCTGTCATGCTGTTTGTTTAGAAAGCTCCCTGACAAAGAGAGGGTTAAAGCCAAACGTGGATGCGGTCACGTTTGCGGTTGTGTGTGTACCACAGGTCATACGGTGCCAAGCCCCACCCCTAGGCTCCCAACCTCCAATAGGCATGGGCCGGTTATCTGCATGAACATATAGCAAGATTGCACAAAGCTAAGAATTAAAAATTGATAAAACTGTCCATCCTTTCGTTCCTACTAGAGACGGGCCGATCCAAATTTTGAGGCTGATATTTGCAAAGCTTTGACCTGCTGATACCGATTTTAGCCATTGCTGATTTCTCCTTAAGATTAAAAATAACTTTTTTCTAATGTTTTTGCCATGAATTGTCATTAATTACTTATACTAGAGAAGAGATATGATGTGGTTTAAAAAATACAATCTAAATTAATTCACTTAATAGCCTCAACTGATTGCTTTTTTTTTTATCAATTATCTGATAAATTAAGCAAAGTTCTATAATTAAAGACACTTTTGATTGATGACTGAATCCATTGAAAGCACAAACGCAACCTAAACAGCCAGGTCTGACATAGACTGAATTAAAGTAGCTCTGAGCCCCTTTATTTCCTCTGTTATGGACTGTTATAGATATTGTTAGCTCTGGTCTTAATCCCAATAGCAACATGTTTTGCGCAGAGTCGATGCTGCAGGCTTGAAGTCGTGCAGCACTCGATACATTCTTTTGCATTGTCTTTGCTGATGTAGTCTGTGCAATTAAATACATTATTATTTCTTAATAATTTCTATAATTAACATGTTAAAATACCGGTACAAATTGGGAGCAGACTTGACATTTTGGTGGCATCACAGAAGCAGCAGTCGCCATGTGAATATGGATCCTTATCTTCACTCAAAGACTTTTAAAAGGCTCTCAGCATTTACAAAACCAGCATTTTCTGTGATAGAGGTTAAAAATCAAAAGGATAAAATATTACAAACTCTGCTGTGCTCTATTAACCCGTCCTGTTATCTGATAGAAATCTTGCTTTCTCTTGCAGCCAAAATAAACATCTTGACAAAAATAGTTTATTTTCAAATCGCTTCTTACAACGTTAGTTCTTCAACTGATTTAGTTTTTAAACACTTCACTGATTCCGACATTTACTGACTTTAAGTGTTCTTCACACAGTTAGAACCTCCACCCAAAGAGTCTTCTTTAAAATCTTTTTAATAACATGCCAGAGAAAATAATAATTTTACCTGAGTTTCTCTGGTTGTTCAGAGGATTAAGTAGCCCTGCATCCTCCCCTCCCCCACTTGTTTACTTGAAAACCACAACTAAATTTAGTTATTAAATGTATGGTGTAGATAACATTTCATAAAGCTGTAATAATAACTATACTTTACAGTATTTTAGTAGCTGCTTTGTGAATTTTAATGAATAACAATAGCAAGATTATGTCATACAATTTATATAAAATTTCTGACTAAATACTATGACACCGCAGCGTTTTTACTTACCGGCCCATGCCTATTCTCTAAAACTAAACATGTTTTCGCCCTCCCACCCTAACCCTGTCCCCTCTGTCCGGGCCCTCTGCCACCTTGTGTTGGCCCTTGTGACGTCCCCTTAAGGCCAAGCGTGTGACAGTGCACATTCAAAACAAATGATTACCTGCTCATTAGCTAAGGTGCGCCGCTTCTTTAAGACGTAAATTTTCTTTTTCTTTGATCGTCAATGCCTTTTATATATATATATATATATACATATATATATAGACATATATATATACATATGTATATATATGTATGTATATATATATATATATATATATATAT
>CAEGAE010001418.1:0-15457 GCA_903067095.1 Girardinus metallicus
AATAGCTAATAAGAGCTAACGAGGCTAACGAGGTAGCGCTAACAGTGCTCAGCAGAAAAACTGAAGTTTACTCACTTCAACAACTTCCAGCTTAGAAGTCGGATGATAAACAGTAATTCTATGTGCAAAAGGGTTTGTTTCAAGCTCGTATCCAGTATTATAACCGTCTTAACCAACACAGACTCTCACGCTACACAGCTTAACAGTCTCCTCCTGGCGGATCTCTCCCGCACATACAAACTTGCTGCAGGCACGGGGAGGAAGGGCGGGACCTACAGCGGCAGTCTGTATTCTGATTGGTTAAAAAACACTGGAAACTAAACTTCCTATTGGCCTTGCTTCCCTAACCTGTTTCTTGAAGAGACATTCCCATTTTACGTGGGTTACACAATCAACAATTAAAATAGAATGTAAAGGCCACTACTGAATTCTATGAATGAAAGTTGGAACATGCAGTGATTAAAAGAGCAGGATGAACATGACTGGAATAGTTTTAAAAGTGCTCCTAAGAAAAGTATGAGAAGTTAATGTCTAATACATCAACTAAATAGGACAAGATCATGTTGCATAGATGATATAAATGAAGCTGTAGATAAGCTTAAAAAAATCACCTTTGGAACGATGCTGAAATATGATTCTAAAGCTAAATATCCACGCTGCAAAACGACATTCAAAGAACATAGAAACTGTGGTCAAAGAGGAGCAGGGGGATATTTACAGGCAGCTGTGGCAGGAAAGCTCTTGGAGGCTCATTATTAGATAAATCGCCAGTATTGCATTACACATAGATTAATTTCGTCATATGGATTTGTGCTATAGTGCTCCTCACTCTCTGTCTCTTTTTTTTCATCGCAGTCTTCATCTGCCTCGTTCTTCCTTGAGATTCCCAGAGGTGTGTGTGTAGGTGTGCGTGGGGGTGTGTGCTTGTGGGTGCCCTTGTGATGCCTCCATCTGTTTTGGTGCCGCGCTGCAGCAGTTTGGCGCAACAGCACTGAACATGGCTGGCTCTATGCTTCGTCTTCTGCAGGGTGACCTAGTAAAGATCACCCCAGGTTTCTGAATGGGTCCATTCACAGCAACCAGAGAGCTGAGCCACTCCAGTTATTCCAGACTGCCTTTGCAAAAGTGGTCGTACCCCTGGAACTTTTATGCATTTTGTCGCCACAAACTTTAATGTATTTCATTAGGATTTTATGTCTATAGTTGTAAAGTGGTAGAAAAATAGTGCATGGCATTAATTTAGTTTGAACAAACTCAAAATGGAAAAGTGTGGCCTAGATTTTATTTGAGCCCGTTACTTTAATACCCCTATGGAACACACTAGACAGGTCAGGGATGAAGTCGACGAGAGGTTTAAAGCAGCTTTCAACTATAAAAACAACATTCCAACACTGAGCATCTCACAGAACATTGCTCGATACATCATTTGAAAATAAAGAAAAAACATGTCACTAATGTGAACGTCCCAAGATATGGCTATCCTCACGGAGAGCTTAAACCAGAGCAGCACAGAGGAAACCCGCTGCAGCTCTGGAGGAGCTTCAGTTTCAGTGGGTTTTCTCTGCTGACAGGGAAACATTTAGTGCACAAAGCTAAAGGTCAGATTTGCGAAGGGCACCAAGAAGAAATCCGTGACTGAAAGAGAGCAATATTTTACCTGTTTACAGCTTGTCACGTTGGCAACAAACCATACATGCACAATATGATGCTCAGGTCGGACGGGACCAAAATTTAAATTTTTGGCCTTCATGCAAAATGTGGTGTGCGGCAGAAGCACTCCACATCACCCTAAGCACAACATCTTCATGGTGAAACATGATGGTGGTAGGATTTAAGCTGTGGGGAAGCTTTTAAAACGGCCCAGTCAGGACTCAGACCTAAATCAGAGACAAAATGTGAAAACTGCTGATCTCACATGATCTTTTGCAATCTGAACTTCAGCTAGAAGAACAGGTACAAATTTCAGTGTGTAAGTGTGTGAAGCTGGCAGAGTCTTGATTTATTTCCAAAAACTGTAAATGGGTAAAAAACCCATTTACAGAATATAAGCTACATATCTTCCTCCTCTTTACAATCTGCTTTACTTTCTCCCTATAAAATGCATGCAAAGTTTTGTTTGCAACATAATAAGTTGCAGAAACTTTATTTTTATCTGCTTATTTGAACAAGAGACCAGCCTAAATATACTTAATCAAAATGTTTTAAAAGGCACGACGGGCTGATGTTCCTGATGACTCTGTAGTTTATATTGAATGCCCCAAGATATAATCCAAAAATACACACATACCGAGCACTGATACACACAAAAATGGCCAACAGCCAAAAGTGCAGTGAAACAAGTCAGTGCAATCTAATGGCTGCTGATGTTTGGTGCACAAACAGACTCATCTCTGCAACAAAGTAAAAAGTAACTCATTTTAAAATCTCTTACATATATTCATTTGTACAGTATCTTTCAGGGACTTTTTTTAGTTTTTAAATACTCCACATGCTTCTACTCTTTAGTTATTCTGTAGCAGAGAAAAAGAGAATATAGATTTGGACGTAAGTGTAAAAGCCATTATTAGCTTGTGCTACAAATGGACGTCAAACCAGTTAAAAGAAAAACAGCATTTTTTCCAAATTCTGTTCCCTCCTCACGTCATTTCCCCTGCCCCCCTAGCTGTTAATGCTGGACATTTACGAGAGGGAATGTCGAAATGACTGCAGGTTTTCATGTCATTCCAGGTGCAGTTCAACTTCGACGCTTTTACGAAATCCGCGGGACGCAAAATGACATCTGCTAAAACCGGACGTGCTCGACGTGAAGCCTGCAGGCCGGCCTCAAAGACAGGGTATCTTTCGCCAGATAAGGAGCCAGATGCATAATAGCAGTGGGAGTCAAGTTCTGTTGACACATAGCCATCGCTCTTCAGAAGCTTCTGAGAAATGCATCCAGCTGCGTGTTGCCTCCCTTACACAACTCCCTCTCACATACGATCATTCAGACTCTGTCTGGCTCGGCACATCTGTCATGTTGACACAGCTGCGGCTATGAAAGGGAGAACGCTGCTCCGAGCAATAGACGCGTTCTATTTTATTTTCTCCGCCTAACTGTTTAAGAAATGCGTTCCTTCATTTGATGTCGGAGGAAAAACCACTTTCCAGTTGAGAGTTGGACTAAAAGATTAACACGTGTGAGGAGTGTAGCACGGTATGTTTGACCTAAATGAGGTGGACCGCATCGCCATCTACGGATTAGTTTGAGTGTTTCCAAATGAAACCTTTTTGAGTGCTCTTGATTAACAGTCTTGACCTTTCAACAGTTTGATAAATTAAGTTTGCTTTCAACATGGCTTCGCAGGGGTTGGGGGGGAGGGGGGGCTGTTCTTCTCAGTAAAGTCTAACATGAGGATGATTAATCTTCACAGATTCTCCTACCTTGTGTATCGACGTCTTCTCCCCTTTCTCGGGTCCCTCTTCTGAGTCAGAACAGGTGTAGGCATCACAGGGGGTGAGCAGGGAGGCGGGGCGCGGCCGGTGGAGCGGCTGGAAGGTGAGCTGGGTGGTTAGGAGGCTGCTGACGGCCCGCAGCGAAGTGCAGGTGTGGGACGGCAGAGAGGGGTCGGCCAGCAGGTCTGTGATCAGTCCGTGGGCCTCTCCCATCACCGCTATGTCCACCATCACAGTCGTGCCGGAGGACTACACGTCGACAAGGAGACAGAAGTGAGAAATAAACATCACGGTGCAGCAGGTAGTTGAAGCAGGTGTCGACCGCGTGCAGCTACAGCGGGGAAGGCAAACTGAGGAGGAAGTGCATAAACTGTGCCACCGGCTCCCCAAATGTGGTTAACTGTGACATGGACAAACCTTTGATGTTATTCCTACAGAAGTGAAGCTAAAGTGTGTGACTTTCTCATCTATAGAGATCAGAGAGTAGAGTGGTAGTCCTCACACACTATCAGTGCTATTTTACAAAAACCAGTACAGTTAAAACCATAAAAAAGTAGAATAACCTTATGTAGATAATCGTTTAAAAATGAAACAGCCTGTATGCATTTCTCACATAGTTGAGTATTTGTATGTTATTATCGGTGTTATAATACAGAAAAATCTGTGTAATAAAAATAAACAATAAAACTGAGACAATAAAGCAATGTATTTTTTTGTGAGGAATGAATTAGAAAACCCCTACGTTTTCCACACTTAAATGTTTACAAGTGGAAGACATAAAAACACAATACTAATAAAATGTCAAGGTCTGGTTGTCCAAGGAATTTCACCTTGAAAGCAGCAGACAGAAACACTAAAATCAGTTTTAAATTTCTTCACAGGACCTAAACGAGGCTGGTATTCAGTAAAAACACATCCAATGCCAATAAGCCCAGAAAGAGACTCTAAAGGTATTATTAGAAATGTACAAACAGGAAAACTTTCTTCTTTATAAAAAACATAACGATCAGACCAAAGTTCAACAGAGAGACCACTGACATTAACTGGACTTCTGCAAAAAGTCATTTATGTCATAAATGGTTTACACAGAGGATCTGTAAACAATGATCACTCAATAGTACAAGGGAACATTAAAAATCGCCAAAAATAGTAATTTGTTGTACATCCAGACAGGGCGCCATACAGGGGGGAAAAGTTATGACAATTCCCCCTGACCAACAGGGGGCCCAACACAATTACATTATTTTATTTTTTTTCATAGAAATTAAAAAAAAAAAATGGGGCTCTGTCAATTCCAAAATTAATTATATTGTGTTTTCTAAAATTGTTTTTAGCAGTAAAAATTAAACGTTACCCCTCCCAGACCAAAAAGCACACATCCATACTTGCCCTGTACCCCCGCTGGATCTGCATGAAATGGTTCGTTCCTGCTTGGAGCTCTTGACATGACATTTTCAGCAGCAGTCAGCAGAAAACAAGATCGGCTGAGGCAGTTACTATGCTGCTAAGAAACATAATAAAAAAAACATAATAAAAAAATAAATAAAATCAGGTTTTCAACAAAATAGAGACAGAGAGAGAAAAAGGTAAAAGTGTCAATTTGTAACCCAGTTTTCCTCCGAGAGGTGGGTAGACTGTGTGAGATTATCAACCATTTAGCATAGTTAGCTCTAGCAACAGAATACTGTTTGCCTCCATTTCACTAACATTTAATGAATTAAGGAAAGAAATTAGCAACTTGTCATTATGTTGTGACAGTATGGCATGAGAGATAATCTGTTAAAAATCTATTTCCTCTGCCTTCTCCCAGTGCTATCTAGAAACAACCAATCAGAGACAGGAGAGTTTTAGTGCTGTCAATCACAATCTCCTGTGGCTGCTCATCCCTATGCTGCAGCTAGCGCAGCCTGTTGTGAATGCTCAGGCTAGTTAGCATAGCTACTAATGACAGCAGATAAACATTTGTCCTGTAACGATAAGTTGTTTTTCCACCATTAGCACATTTAGCAGTGAGTGAATGAGGTTGATTGACAGCGTTAAGAGCGTCCTACTGGTTCTGATTGGTTGGAACGTTGCATTACTTTAGCCAGTAATAGCAACTCAGGGAGCAGGTGGAGGAGATTGATTGTTTTCACAGATTACCTGTCTCATAAACTGTCACGACATGATGACAGCTTTAACAAATATGGAGAAAACATATTTTTTATTAAAGTTATATACTGCAGCTTGAATAAAATGCAACTACATAGCATTTTTTGAGAAGTCTGGATTGTTTTATGTATATTTTGCATGTTGCCTATGACTGTTGCTTGTGGGGAGAGACATTTCAGTAATCTAAAACTAATAGAAAAAATTTAAGCAACCTACTTGCATACTATTTGCGGACTGTTGCATGTAAAATTCACGAGAAGTAAATATTGTGCTAGTTATCAGTATTGGACCAAAGAAAGCAAGGCATTTGCAGGCTTTTAAAATTGTGACGCTTTTGATGGGTCAGATAGACACAAAAAATTGTAACAGCAGCTGCGCCGGGGGGGGGGGACCCAATTTAATTTTTTGTCATGGGGCCCAAGATTCCTGGCAGCACGCCTGCATCCAGACATACACTGATATCGACTGGTATGAAAATGTAATTGTAATAGGATACATTTCCATCCCTAAGCTGCCATGTTAGACTAACAACATATCTCTTTAAGTTCATCCAAGATTTCAATAATAAATTTGAAAAAGAAATTGGACAGTTAGCACTGTTTTTGTCCTCTTTCAGTTCTTTCAATTTCCCTCAAATAAATGGATGATATCAGCCATGGTCAAATGGAAACGCGTCAGCTGTTGTTGAGAGGTTTCTACCATTTCAGGTTTTCAGCTTACAAACACATGAGCAGAAGCATGAAGCAAACAAAGAATTACCGTTTAAAAGCAAAACTGCCAAATTAAAGCGAATGCATTTAACCGTATATTATCCTACAGAGACTGTAAAGCTTTGTAAACCATTTAATCGCTGCTGCATCACATTAGGCTACATATTGTACACACGCACATGTTTAGATTCACGTAGACACAGAGACGTTATTTTATAGAAACATTATAGCACATTTTAGCTCACAGAAGCAACAAAAAAGGAGCGGAGCGGTAATTAACGGGAGTAGGTGGTGACGTGCTAGTAGCCTGTTAAATATGTTTACAGCATCAGTCTGAAACATGTTCAGCACAGCTGAGCAGTCGCCGATACTTAATGAACGGACTCATTAACAACCTCTCAGCTTTAACCTGACCCCAATGAAAAGCAACAACCATCAGCAGCGTCTCTCCACCCTCGCCGCCCAGTCTGAGCTGCTTCTGTTTCAGCAGGTTGAAGGGAAAACCCCCAACTAATTTGTGTCAATTAACCACAAGTAAAAGCAAGGAGGCCTTTGGCTAATTTATCTGGACAGACCACATGTTGCCCATTCACCCTCAAAGAATGTTATCAGATTTTTCTGTCCATATGTCCTATTGATTCTCACAACAGCCATCAGACACCCAGAGTTATTCTGTTTACACTGGCAACGAAACAAGCAGCTGACCTGAGTACCAATTTCAATAATGTTCACATGTGGGAACGGAAAGCGTTTTTCATTTTCCCAGAATATTATCAGATGAGAAAGTTTAACAATTGGTAAATATTTTACCTAATGGTCAGAAAAAAAAACAGTTTCCACAGCGTGCAGGATTTATATTGAAGAAATTGTACTGATATCTAAATTTCTGAATGACGCCTGGCACAGACAGAAGATTTTTATTCTAATTAGATAACAAATTATCTTTCTCATTCTCCTTCTCTGTCCCTGTCTTCTGCATTGCTGTGTGATTTCAGGACAAAATGCAACCAAATATTTTTGAAAGTCTAACTTTCAAAAATAACACGATGATCAAAAATAATTTTTAAAACAGGCATGGGGGCTTAATGAAAAGTGTGTTTAATACTTCCTTAAATGTTGTGGTTTTCAAATGTAGTTTTAATCTAACAAACCAGCCTCATCAGCAGGTCCATATAAATTATGGAATATGACTATATATTGCACATTTAAATACAATCCACAATGACGAAAGTGCTGAAAATAACACCTAAAACCATTGTAAAAAGGCAACACAAGCAAAACATAAACTCAGTCACTCAAAAACAAAAAAAAAGGTAAAGAATAACCCTAGCATCTATTACTAAGTAAGTACATGTAAATATTTATGGCAGGCTGGATTTGGCCCATTGGCCTTTAGTTTGATACACATGCACTAAAGAACAGACAGAAATGTTGATTCAGTAACTCCAGCCACAGCAGCGATGCTAATCCTTTATGTAAGCTGCCAAATATAGTCTAAAATATTAACTTTGTTATCATTTTGTGTTTGCTTAAAAATAGTAAAACCAGTGTGATGTCACATCTACGTACTTGAATGAAGTGGAACAAAATATCGCTGGTCGGACATCAAGTCGGCTGCTCAAGGTTAAAATGTAGTCATAATGTTCTTAGCAGTCGGTGCAGTTAGCCAGCCATGAGATTTAAAAGCCTAACGATGGTCCACTTCTGTTTATGGCTGGACAAACAACTGCAGGAACATGTTTACAGTCATAACTAATCGCAGTTATAGTCAAGCCCAATATTATTTGAATCCCGGGCCGATTTAGATTTGGAATAATCTTTTAATTTACCAATGTTTTCTCTGACTGAAGATATTGTTACCATACCAGTGAATACATGCAAAAAGCTTTTCAGCAAGTACACAACCTGTTTTGTTGCTATTATGCCAATACTGTTCATTATCTATTGTGCAAAGTATAAATATTTTTTCTAACGTCACATTCTTTTAAAATGTAAACAAACATATTCACTTTTACAAAAGTTACACCCCTTTGGGTGGTGCCATTTCCTTTTATACACAAACTACTTGCAGGAAATACAACCATCCATCCATGCATAATCTGACAAGTAATTTTGACTAATTATCTGTATCTGTAAAATTAAGACATTTCTGGAATAAGTGTCATAATGCTAATGACCGCAACATAAAATAAAAATCTGAGCCTCAATTCAGGCAGCAAATCCCCCTTCTGCTCTTCATCAACATGGAGTTGCTGACACGTGTGTGTGTTTCTCAGTAAAACACAATATCTCGCTGACAGAGAACACATTGGAAAGGAACTGTTTTCTCCATGAGAATCAGAAGCATTGAAACCTTAGCTGTCTCTCAGATGGCAGAAGGGAGATTAGTTGTGATGGTCTCAAATAGTTTTGAATGAATAATTTAGGGAAAGAATAGAATAGAATAGAATAGAATAGAATAGAATAGAATAGAATAGAATAGAACCACTGTGACAGTAATAAGTATAAGTGACACGTTACTGTATTTAGTGAGATAATGAGTATAAGATACTGGATAAAATGCTTCACATCGTTACTGCATGCTCTTTGTAACTATAATTTGTTTGCAGTATTGTACAAAAAGCCAAATAAAATCTTACAGTATTTACAAAAACATAAGAGACACCCTGTGAGCAAAGTTGTGGACACATGTAAGCAATTTTGCAGTAAATATTGCAACTGAATTGTGACATACACAGTACTGTGAAACATTTGTCCACGTCCAAAATGAAAATCAGATATGCTTGCTTTTACATTTTAAATAACAGATTTATAGAAATAATTCAACTTGAAAATCTCAACATAACAAATACTTATGACATTATGGAGCTTTCAAACTCCATAAAGCTTTCAAGCTTTCAAGCTCCTTCCTTGTGGGAGGCTTAATATTTATTCAAGACTATTATTTTGGCAGGAAGACAATGCCTAATGTACCTAATTTTCCAATCATCTGCAAGTTAAATCTAAAAAAATGTCATTGATGGAGATCCTGGAGCAAAAACTTGTGAGTGAGTTACATAATGCCACGGGGGTTACATAAGTGGTTCCTGTCAAGTTTCATGATAAGTTTAATACATCAGCCAAGAGCTCATCTGAAACTTTTTCACTGAATAGTTGTAACACAAACCACATTGGGTGAAAATAAGTAGAAAAGAAGTATTTCATTTGTAAGTTTGGTGTACGGATTACAAAAGTGTAATGTAATAAAAAATAAAATAATCAGAAATTGGAAATTAGTTCTACCTTGTTGATGGTCACCTTAAAAGGGGGGGTTTTTATATAAAATCAACTTTTTTGAGCTTTATATCATGTCATAATGTTATTCCCTCATTAAAAACATAGCTACAGCGTTGCTTTGATTTTTTTATGCATGTTTGAAAAAACCTTGAATCTCTCATTGCAGTAATGCAGGGGTCCTGAATGCCTGTTCACACAAAGAACCGCCCATTTACCCAAAGCTCCACCAGGAAGCTGCAGTCTGAGCTTCAGCCCCACAGAGCACCCCACCCACATGCTTCCCCCACCAGTTGCAAAAACCTGGTGCAACTGTGAGTCTGCTGAGCTCATCAAAGGAACTACTTCTCAGTCTTCGCTATCTCTCACAGAGAAACCTCTTCTTTTCTTTCCATCGGTGAATTTCTAGCCTTTTACCTATAGAGACCTTGTGCCATCCAATAAGTATTTTATTTTATTTATATTTGAAAGGTGACATATTTTCCTGCTTGCAGTCTTTCAATATTTTGGGGGGTTTTGTATAATAGACATGGAGCGCTATGTTTATCAAAGCCAGGAAAATTCCAGATTATCGCTGATCCCCCTGGGCCGACCCCCAGTGCAAGACCCTGCAGTCAAAGATTTACCACAGATCTGCGTTATATTCCCCCACAAGCCCCCAGCTTTGTTTGACACGCTACATTAGGTAAAAGTGACTATCAGAATCACTTTTTATGACTCCTCAACAGGCTAAGCAATATACTAAACCATGCATGAACAACCTGTTATGACATCTTAGTGTGACTAACAGCCGTGTTCATGATCAATAGCCTTAATTGTTTGTGTGAGCGCTGCCAGGAAAAGTACATCTATAGACAAACTGCAGATCATCACCAGCGCAGCAACTCTAGTAAACTAAACTGAGAAGCAGTCAAAACAAACCAGTAATCACGCTCTCAACTCAGCACAGCTGAATTTGTCTGCTATTGTATTGTTTACTGTCATAAGTTACTTTAATTAATAACATCTCGTTATTTTCAGTATGCTTTTATAAACTTCAGACGATTACAATTCTTAGAAAGTGCAATAGATTTTACAAACAACAGAACTGACCTCTACATCTCTGACTCATGGAAATATGACTGCTGACGTTCCTGCTGTGTCCACATGTATTTTTCCAGTAACTGCAGAATGCAGGGGACAGACAAACCCATTTGGTGCAGCAAAACAAAACGCTGAGGCCTCTGATCAATGAGGTTTTATTAAAGGCACACACAAACGCACGCGCGCACCCGCACACACACACACACACACACACATGCAGGGGTCACATATTTGTAATTTCTGAGATGGTCTACTTGATACACTTTCAGCCCTTTGGCTCCCTGATCTAAACTCTTAGTCTTCAAAACCTGTAGTGAAATACCAGGACTTCTGAAACTGTCCAGCACTGGGGACATAATGTCTCCCTTTGGAGAAAAAGACACTGAACAGCTGCTTTGGGTGCTGATACGGCCACATTGGTGTTTTATCTTCTTAGCTGTGATGCAGGAAATTTGTATTTTTACAACAAACTATTCTGTCACACAAACTATTCTTAATGAGGTAATGATAATTTATATTTACAAATTCAGGTGTCATCAATAACATTTACACAAAATCCAAACTTTTCCAAGCAGGAAGTATTAGCCTTTTCATAAAACATTTTGTTCACTGTGATTCTGTTTGAAAAATATCGATAAGCGTGTAAAGTGCTACTAAGCTGCTGTGTAGCACTCACGTGCATCTTTCGTTCTGCTTTGTTTTGAGATGCGTTCTATTTGTATCAATGTTTCCAGGTTCCATCAGCTGGAACGTATCTGGAATCTGCATCCCTTGAGTTTTAACTTAACATGGCTACCACACACTTGAAATGCAAATTCTGGCGGTTTGCATCTCATTAAAGCAGTCACAAACAAAGCACCACATAACTTCTGTCAGTGAACACATTGCAGAGGAATTTACAATATGCTGAGAAAAACATTGTTTTGACTTCAACAGCTGATAGCATTTACCCTGGTCACTGACCACATCATTTACCAAATCCCACTGGTGAAGCTGAAAAACACTTATATCGGGTTTGAACTCTGACTCTCGAGGTCAAAGGGATCTTCTCCTCAGAGAGTGTGAGTGACCGCCCTGACAACCTAAGCAATGGTGGATTTATTTTACCGTTTCTGAACAATACTGATACATATTATTGTGTCACAGCTTTTACAAATTATAAATAACCTAATACTTTGCAAGCTGGATGGCAGGATAAGGCCTAAAGACCATCACTAACAATGACTTTCTTTTGGACTCGCTTTTGAAAGATGATTTGAACTAAATAAAGTAGATGGTGAACATGTGTTGAAATATAAAACATCACAGATGACAGAACAGTTCCCCATTTGTGTTAGAGTTGATTACATTCTTTAAAACTCAGTTCATTATCTGAGATGATTCCTTGAAAATATCGATAATTTCTCTCCTCTCAATCTCCTGAACTCAATATTGTTTACTATCTTGTTTCGTCACATTCTAGAACTGAGCCGCTAATGGTGGCAGCAGCTTCAATTCAATTTCATTCAATAGAAAAATATTTTATTGATTCCAAAGGGAAATTAAATGTTGTTGTGGCTCATGTTAATACAAGGTTCTTCAAATAGATGGTGATGGCTATGGGCAAGAATGATCTCCTGTAGCAGTCAGTGTGACAGTGAATTTGAAGAAGCCTCTGACTGAAGACACTCAGGGTTGTCCATAATTTTCTTCATTTTATGTTGGAGTAGCTCTGCTACCTTAGCTCTGATTTGGTTTTTGTCTTTTTCTTTCAACTTCTAATCATAATTTTTGGATTCCGTGATTAGACAATTATTCCCTTTGGTTTTGCAGCTGGAAGAATTTCCAGCTCTTCCTTTTTTACTTTCAGATAGCTGCTGTGATGCATAATTGCAGCAACAAGGTATCGTGTTTACAACTAGGAGCAGCCAATTAGCATTTCAAAAGCTCAAATTATACTTGAACTACAACCCCAAATGCCAGAGGAGTTGAAAGAGGCTTTGCAGATGCAAAGGAAGACCAGAGAGTAGAAACAGAAGGAGGAAGATCAAACCATTCCTACCATTGATCATAATGGTAATCAGCCTAGCTTTAAAAGCAGAGATGTAGGAAGCAGCAGCAAAAACAAAAGAGGTGGATTAGCTACTATAAAATTCTGTCTTTGCTGACCAGCAATTGAGCTGTTAGCATGTCATAACATGCCAAGAAAAAGCTTGACAACAGATGGCAGGAAGTCAGTTTTTGACTGAAGAAGTTAGTGCCACACACTAACCTTAAAAACATGGCACTGTGTTAAAGTCAACGCAGAATAATGAATTAAAAACTGTGCGAGGAAAATAAACAAACAAAAAAAAACACCTTACAACAGGACGAGACTCCACAAAAGACACCACTAACAGTACCAAAGTTGACAGCACTACATCTAAAAACTCACAACAAACCCTCAACCCTACTGTTACCCAACTCTCATCACAAACCCTCAGTCAGCTCAAACACAGAGCCAGGTCCTCAGCTGCAGCCTGGATATAACTGCACGCTATTCTATTTTTTATGACAAAGAGGCGGGGAATGCTGTTGGGGAACATTGAGGAGGTCCAAAGCGAAGGGGAAACATTGCTTTGTTAAAGATTCACTTGAAGAGAAAGGTTAAGACAAACGAGCCCTAATATTAAACCATTCAAAAGTCTCGTTTGGGTCCAGAAAAGGTGGAACAAAGGATTTAAAAGAAATCAGACCCATACAACATTGACATGAAAGGTAGAGCAGAAAATAAAAAACTAGATATTGTTAGAAGTGGTTCTTGGGCACCTAATAGGTCTAAAATATTCACAAGATTTAAAACATCTTATGAAGTAGATGGAAATACGGGCGAACCAAAGTAAGATGGCGGTGGAGGGGAGGAAATAGACCAGGGGATAGACGAACGTGAGTCCGGGAACCGATAGACTAGAGGACGAAAGTAAGAAAGTGGGGGAGCAATATGGGATATTTACTGCACCTTCGTTAGCCACACTAAACTCATCTACCAGCCATGTACCGCCACGATGATTTCCGCCACCCGTTTGTTGATGATATGAAATGTTTTGTGCGGTTCGTCTATAAGCTACACTTACACTGTGAGCATCAACTACTCAGCCGCCCGCCGTGTTCAGTCTATCCGCTCACCTGTACAAATAATCCCGCAGCCACCGTCCGCTCTGAACCAGCAGCTCCGGGAGGAAAAAAGCTGCCGTACTCCAGGCATTGTGACATTCATTTTAAGGATGCCTATTTTTCCTCAAAAAACGATGAAAACCCGGGCATTATCTACATTCAATAAAATCCCCACAGGCCGAACTTGAAAATTGGACGTTACGCCGCTTTTGTCAACAACTCAGAGGCGGAAGTGAGAGCTCCGCGCAACGCAAGTAATGTTCCGGCCGGAACACGGAGCGCTAAATATTACAACATAAATGAACGAAGCTTCGAGGCAGGTAAATTTTCCTCGAGGAATTTTAATAATCGAAGTACTCGAATCATTCGAGGAATCGTTTCAGCCCTAAAGCAGACATAAACCCCAGAATTTGTCTGACATTCAGTTAGTTGTAGTCAGACTCTCCCTGTCCATCATTTCCTGGATGATCCGTCCTGCTATGTCTTTGTTAAAGTCATGTTAAACAATCTCCCCTTCAGTTCAACCATATAAGTGGAGATACATTGTTGATGTCACCATTATAAAATAACTTACAATTAAGTATTGGCAAAGATCAATGTAATTTTCACAGGAGGCAGAGCGTTGTTGTCAGCAGCTGCTGAAAGTAACTAAAAAAGTTGCTTTTAATGTAACTTAGTTACTTTCCAAATCAAGTAATCAGTAATCTAAGTTATTCTTTCAAGGAGTAATCAGTAATCCGATTAAAGTTACTTTTTCAAAGTAACTATTGTCTGTGACAACTGCTCTCTAAGGCTTAAGCGCTTGCACTCATGTTCACATTTAATAAAGATTGTTTATGATACTTACGTCCCACAACGCCAGTCTTACTCCACTCACAAGGTGGAATTTAAAGACCTGTCCACACTAAAGAGGATGCTTTGGAAACTTAAGGTTTTCTGCCTCTTTGGCACTTTTTGTCCAATAATGGCATTTTATTGTTGTTGTTGTTGTTACTAAATAATGACTTTAAAAGATTTAACAAGTTTAAAAAGTGAAATATTTTAAAACTCGGGTGCTGTGGTGGTGCAGGAGTTAAGCACATCCCACATATGGAGGCCTTAATCCTTGACACGGCTGTTGCAGGTTCGATTCCCGACTAGTTGACCTTTGCTGCATGGCTTCCCCTTTCTCTCATTACCCACTTTCCTGTCAATTCACTATCAAATAAAGGCCACTAGAGCCAATAAAACCTTAAAAAAAGAATCTTTTAAAACTTTGCATGGTGTACATATGTGGCTTGGATGTTTGGAGGTTATTAAAAACACTGACAAAGAGCACTGCTTTGTACATGCACCACTGTGGCTTTCTGTGCTCAAAACCAAAACAACTAATTGAGCGTTTTTTTTCCTGGATTGTTCCACATTTGTCTCTATTACCAGAAAACCTCAAATATAAACAAACATAATAACTAGATTGAAAACAAAACATTAACTGTGTCAACAAAGACACGGGCTACATGTATGTAGCCTAGTCCTGCTTTAGCCATTACACAGGATCTTCCATCCATCCATTTTCTGTTCACCCTTGTCCCTTAATGGGGTCGGGAGGTGCTGGTGCCTATCTCCAGCTACGTTCCGGGTGAGAGGCGGGGTACACCCTGGACAGGTCACCAGTCTGTCGCAGGGCAACACAGAGA
>CAEGAE010001419.1:0-30749 GCA_903067095.1 Girardinus metallicus
TATCTGCAAGTTTCATTGCCTCACTTTTGCATTTAACAGAACCTGCACTGGAAATTAACTTATTATTCCTGTGTAGATGTCACATTGCTTCTATATGTAAGGATTCATGTTCCACAGAGCCTGATGATGTATCACTATTGCATTGGGATTTCCAGGATCTGTTCCTGATCACACCCCATGGCTGAGGCCATATGGTAACGACCTCTCTTAGCTCGACACCACAGGAAATCGATACCAGGCACTCAAGGTCAATGTACTGTTGGAAAACTACTTAAGTGCTGATGAATTGAGGGCCTGCCAGCAGATGTGACAAGCTAATGACAGCTCCTTCTTATAATTTCATACGTACACACATTCAGAAACGTATGCATTTCCTTTACCTTAATTAACTTAAAATGGCTACACCAACTTACGTGGCTAACCAACAGTAAGGTATACATATCAAACTGCCAAACAATCAGTACACCAAGCAAGTGTAGAGCACAAACTTATTGCACTGTTGAACATTTCTAAAAGCTATTTAGAAAATGTGCATCTTTGCAGCATTTATGATATGTCATTATAACTTTTTATACTGGTTCTCAAAGACCAACTTCACATTGACTTTATGCCAAAAAAGCAATAGACATCCATCATATTTTACTTACTACAATCATATGTGAAGTGAAACATACTCTTTTTTTTTTTCCTTTTTTTTTGGTAAAAGCTAATTACATTGTGTTTTCTTTTCCAGTAAAAGAAATGCTGGGCTGGATTCAAATAATTCAACTCAAACTGCCAGGACAAAAAAAGTTGCATGTACTTCTCATTCATGTTGCTCAAGGCCACATGGTGCTTTCATTGAGGTTAAAAGTGCGTTGTAAATGAATACATCAAAGACCAACATCCTGTACAGGAGTTACGACAGGTTTTCATTGTAAGACCTCAAGAAAAAGTCCGGGTTTATCAAGAAGCAACAAACTGGTGTTGAATCCTCACACAGGAAAGCCACAGCGAGGCTTTTCGAGTAAGAGATAAAGGGTTTTAAGTTCAGTAATTAACAGCTTTACTCGGTTTGTGTACTGGATGTGGGTAATGTAACTGTTGTCACTTACAAGCTATCCACAGCTGCTTTGATATGTTTCATTATAATGACATTGCATATGTAAAAAATGGAAACACCATCACCACATATGAGCATTTTCAGAACAGCATCATGAAAAGCCTTGATGTGTCTGATAATAATGTCCTACTGAGAAGTGCTGCATTACTAGCAAATTCAAAAGCAATTAATACAATTTCAATGAGAGGAACATTTTAACATCATTTTCAGATCAACACTAGTTTCAAATGTTACTTTAAGTCACTAGAAATGTGTGACAGTCAATCTAATTTCTTCTCAAGCTGCACAACGTACATTTATTGCTACTAGTTTGTGTCAAAGCCAAATAAATATCTTGCTGGAAAAAATTGCTCACTTTCTTATATTACATATTATGCTGCATTCAAAAAGAATTCACAGATGTTCACTTTTCACATTTTATGTTTCAGCCATATTCCAAATTATATTCAATGAATCTCTTTCTTCAAAATTCTACCGTATTATGAGAATGTGGAAAAAAATCAGAATTATTAAAAACTGAAAACCAATAAATTACATTTCTGTAAGTATTCATAGCATTTGCTTATCACTCTGGTTTTCTACCTTTGGCATCAATTACAGCCTCTAATCTTTTTTTTTGGATGGGAGAGATCTGTGCAGTCATTTTCAGATTTCTATAGATGTTCAATGGTACTCAAGTCTGGACTCTTTCTTGACCACTCCAGGACATTCCCAGATTGGTTCTAGTGCCACTCTTTTGAGATCTTGGCCGTGTAGTTTGGGTAGTTGTTTTAATGAAAAACGAACCATTGTCACAGTTTCAGCTCAAGAACATTTTGGAACAGGTATTTATCCAGCATGTATCTGAACATTACTGCATTCATCTGTCCCCCTATTATGACTAGCCAGCCAGTTTTCACTGCTGCAAAACATTCCCATAGTATGATGCTGAGTTTCCTCCTAATATAATCACCGGCACTCACACCAAAGAGTTCAATCTTTGTCTCATCAGACCAGAGAATTTTGTTTCTCATGGGCTGAGTTACCTTTTGACAAAATCCATATGGGCTGCCGTGTGCCTTTTCTTAAGGACTGACTTTCTTCTGGCTGCTCCACCATACAAGCCTGATTGGTGGTTTTCTTCAAAGATGATGGTCCTTCTGGAAGGTTGTCCTCTCTTCACAGAGGAGCACTGGAGTTCTGGCAAAATGACCATTGGGTTCTTGGTCACCTCTGCGCTGACTAAGGCCCTTCTCCCCCTGTCATTTCATTTAGACAGCTCTAGGAAGAGGCCTACTGGTTCCAAACTTCTTCTATTTATGAACATTGACAGCCACTGAATTTATTGTGACCTTCAACGCAGTAGATTGTTTTTCTGTGTCTTTCCCCAGATTTGAGCCTCAAAACAACCATATATCAAAGACAATTTCTTTGATTTCAGTTTAGGTGTTGCTCTCAGATATGCTCTATCAGCTGTGGGAAATATGATATATCGACATGCGAGTGCATTTCCAAATAAACTCTAATCAAATGAATTTATGACAGGTGGATTCCATTTAAACTGTATATCACCCCAAGGATGATCAGTGGAAAAAGTTCAAATTTGAGCTTCATGGCAAAACTCAAATTGTGAATTTTTGATATTCTATTTTTACTAAAGCTGCAACAATTTGAAAATTTTTTTCCACATGTGTAGAATTTTAATGAAATGTGAAAAAAGTGAAACGATGAATACATTTTGGATGTACAGTGGCTTTGATTAAAGAGGCAACTCTTAAATGTGAATACATTACATATATATTGGGATTTCTTTCACAACATATGCCTGATAAAAGTTGATTATGCACAATAGCATACGACAAATGTGGATACAGACACTTGAGTTGCAAGGATCCCTTCGACCCAGACTTGTTTTCATCTGCATAAAGGTTTACAGGTGATATGTTTTTTTTTTACTCTAGCTCACGTGAGATTAATTAGTTTTACACTTACAAATAGTGAATTTACACATCACAGCACATTTCAGTAACTACACTTGTTTCAATAACCTACTTAAAGCCATAGGTTATTTAGACAACAATCTGGATCAACCACATTCTAACACCACACTGTATGTTCCTTTGCTTCAATGGTATTGTTAACCCATAGGGATTTGGCTTTGCTTTCTGCTGCAACATGATTTACATGTACTGTGTTATCATGCCAACATTGACATCACCAGGCTGGAAGGAAAGTGAAGAATTTAAGCACTGGCAAAAATCAGCTGCTTTCCAGGGAGCTGAAGTTGGAGGAAAATGTAAATAAACACTCTTCCCCCTGAATGCAATAAATGAGAATGAACATAACAGCACTGCATGAGTCAGTTTAAATGGACATGGGTGAGCAAAGCACAAGATGAGAGAGCAGGGAGGAAAATAATGTGTACTGCAATATGTTACTTCTTTCCTCAAGTTCTAAGTAGAATATTTGAAAGCTCAAAAATTGTATTTTGGAATGATGAATTAATATTCCTCTAAAATTTGTGGGATACAGGAGAAGTATTGAAAGACATACAAGTATAGGTTTAACATGTCATTGTGTACTGGGTTACAAATACAATTTTTTTTTTTAATGTGTCAAGCATTTATTTTGGCAAACTTATTTTAACATCGGCTAATGGTTGCTAAGAGTTTTCTGCTGTGAATTTCATGCAATAGATCAGAGACTCAGGTTACAATGTTTAATGACCCCTGGAGGGTACTTAGAAACCTTAAATAAGTCTGAGCCTGGGAGTCAGCAGCCTGTTTGTACATGAAAAATTAGCCAGGCCCCGAGACACTGGTCATTATGTGGTCACCACTCGGCTTTTCCACCATACCTGGGCCAACTTGGACATAGCGCTGGGCCAAAGAGATCCATGACAGAATCTTCTTGAGGAAAAGTAATGGCTCTCTGAACTGTGGAATTATTCAAAGAAAATGTCAGTGAGTAAAGCTAATAATGATCATGAAGTGCAGGTCTATCATGCAATCATTCCACAACAGGGATTCAAGGGACTTATCCCATGTTAAAGTGAAGCCACTTTCTTTAAATCTGGTGGAATTTGTAGACATGCTATGCAAGTGCAGGAAGACAAAATGCATCTGTGAAGTGGTTCAAGTCACCAACGCTTGTGGAATATGCAACACATGGGAGACTGGTCTTCATGATGGATTGAGAGAATAAAAAAAAACCATTGGAAATACCAAGAAAGAAAAGTGTGTAAATATATTGACTGGTGTGAAAGTCACTCTACACTTTCACCTGGATCCACTGGGATGCATGCAGAGATACCATAAACATGCAAACCAAAATTTCCTTTCAGCTGCAGGTTTACATTTAAAGGGGTGGTATTGTGTATTTTCCAGGCACATAGAGCAATTTTGTTGCACAATTAACAAAGTATGTCAAGATCAGTTGTTATAAAAATGTTGCATTTGTCAAACACACTTTATAAGAAAACTGACTTTGCAATTTGACACCTGGAAACTGGCTTGTGTCTTTAAGAAACTCCTGCTCTTTCCAACACTGTCTTCAGCATGTAAAGACAACAATGCTTCTCTGCTGTCATTTACAACCATTCTTAGGAGTTGAGGACCGAGAAAAAAGCACAGGGAAGGGATGCTTTATCTGGCAGAAGCTCAACTAGAAACTGTATCTCCACGGAGGAGCTTTGTGGAAATAGAAGGTACTTTGTGAGAGCAAGTATTGAGGCATGTTTAAGCTCTTCCAAATGGCTACCACAAGAGATTCAAGAATTCCTATTGCAAGGCACTTTGTTTTGGTACCTAACGGTATGCACAGAGCTACATTTTGGAAGTTACTTACTTGCAGTTTAGTTAAATGTCTTCTGTTTTGATGATCACAAACCTATGGGCAAATCCCTGCAAAGATTGGATGTGTCTGGACATGACTACATGTTGGCTCATTGGCTGCTGCACCTTTACGCAGAGAAGTTTACTAGTGAAGCCATTAGGTGTGTGTAAAATGCAGCCAAAGTGAAAAGGGGTGATTCCTGTGATCAGCTGATCATTACCAACAATCCCAACCAAAATGTGGCTGAAGAATTAAAAATTACAGTGAACACTGGAACCCTTACAGGTGGTTTCATTTCATTTTCTACACTTTATATAGGCTTTGGGAGTAAAATTATTATGCCACCAAAATGTCAGCTAAATAAAGGAAAGCAAAAGAGTATCCCGTTGACTACACTAATAATGTTCTGTGCAGCTGTAACAGTTACTAAGTTCAACAAACTGCATCTTTAAATGAATTGAGTCTCAACTTAGGTGATGAACGGTTATGAAATTAATCTACTGGATATTTGCAACATTTAATCACAAGAGAAAGTGCATTTTACAAAAAAATAGTTAAAAGCTCAGCCCCAAGACACAGACAAATCTGTTTTAGCCTGCTTTACAATATTTTTGTTCACTCTGATAGAATTGGTACTTGCTTACACAAGGACTATCTTGGGGGAGCTGACCTGCTTTTCAAGAAAGAAATAAAGAAAGATGGATTTCTTTTTACAGCTATTTAGAATTTAAATTTAGTGCAGGTGCAGAAGAACGTACAACTATTGTTTTTCAACCAGAATACTCTGCAGCCTATTTTTTGTCTTTGGTGTTTAAAGTTTACATTTCCCCTCAGCTTCTCATTGCACTTATAAGACTCAAATTATTCAAAATTTCAAGCAATCTGTGTTTTCAGAAGTTAAAAGTACTAACGGACAAATTAGACAAATTAAAAAAGAACACTAAATGAGAGACTTTGAAAATCATTACCATTCTGACTTTCTTTGGTGTTAGAAAAGCCAACCTCTGTCTGGAGTTACATTGCTATAGTCTGTTTTACTTCTGTGTTGCCATATTATTCATTTAAAAACAAAATCTGCATATTCACTGGCAGACGTCATGGCATCTGATGATGTACGATCTGTGGTTGAGTAGGACCCAAGTTCAGACAGGACGATGACAGCCTTTTTGATGATGATTAAAACAGGGAATGCTAAACAGAGAAATACTACTGAATAAAGGCCAGCACTGCCAAGAAAATCTAAACAAAAAAACTGCAATAAAATTTGACAAAGCTATTTTTTGGGGGGGATATCCAATTATTAATCTTTTTTTTTTTTTTAATCCACATATAAGTGTAATATTTGATGCAGTCCTGTGGAAGACGATTGTGCCTTTCACTCAAACTCTCCCTGCTGGTGGCCATGGGAACCTTAAGGAAACCACAGACTACGTTAGAATATATTTTCATGAAACGTGTCCAACCACACAGCTTCATATAACAGGAGGAATTTTATATGAACAAATGAAAGGGTTTAAAGGCGTCTTTAAAATCTTTCCTGACCACACGTCATGAAAGATCTCCTTTGTTTCTCTGTCTAATTGTTGCCTCTTTAAAGTTTTAATGGCAGCTGTAAAATATTGATAACTTATATCAGGTGGAGGCCAGGATTACAATTTGGCAAGCAGAAAAAGGCCTCTTTTCAGGTTGTGTGTTCCCTAGCTGGCACATTTGCACAAGTTTGAGTAAGTGTCGATGTAAACAGGCTCCTAATGCTTAAGCATTATTTAATTGTTTTTTGTCACAGTGAGATAAACAGGAGCAAAGTTCACAGATCAGCAACCTAATGTTTAGTCTCAAGAATCTTAAGCTGACAACCCCATCTTTCTGAGCCTCACAGCCCTAGTGTAGTATCTACATCCATATGGTGTTATCTTCATAAGCGTGGCAGATTGTTTTTTTATTTTTTAAAACGGGAAAAAAAATAAAAGAAATCTGCCTAATTGCTGTTTTACAGCAGGTTCTGTCATGATTTGAGTTTTCCTGTGTGTTTATTTTAGATTTCTGTGTCTAGTGAGTCTCTATGTTGTCCTGTCTACCCCTTGATTGTTCCCAGATGTCTCATTCTGTGATTACCCTCTGTGTATTTAATGCCACCTGCGTTTTTGTGTCTTTGTCGGGTCCTCGTCTCGTTTAGCGTCTTGTCTGTTGTCGAGACTGTCATTTTTGGATTCTATTATTCCAGTTGCTACCAGCTCTGAGCATGCTGTTCAGTTCTTCTGTGCTGCCTGGATCTCTGGATTTTAGATTATTTGATCATTAAAATCATCATTTTATTCACTTTTACCTGAGCCATCTTTGTCTGTCTCACCACCTACTACCATGTATCAAGACAGGTTCCTGTTCCACAGAACATAAAAAACACACAGATATCCAACATCACATCACATTAGACACACAGATGTGCCAATTTACAAAATAAAAAAATAGCAACATATACACTGCTAGGCACGACCTATGATTTTCACAGAAGCCACTTGACACATATTTCACACATCAGTTCAAATTACCTGCAGAAATTGTCAAAACTGTAATGAGATGTAAAACAGTTATAAATTAAACTTAGAAAATGAGTAATAAATACATTTAGACTGTAATTGAAAAGTAGAATGGCAATATATAAGCCCATGTCGTTGGATCAAATTATGCACAGAAACACAAAACCAACAGAAAAAGCAAATAAATAACTCAGGGTGCAAGAATTAAGTTGTTTGTGACACCATTTCAAAATCAAGAAATCGGTACATTGTGAAAAGATAAAACGACTGTTTACTCTCTTTGTAGATTCTGGGGAGATTTCTCATTTATCTCTCTGCTTAAACATCGCAGTTCACCCTGCTGTTAAAAGCCCACCTCAGCAGTTTCTCTCCTTCTCTTTACCCTTTAATATTGATGATTCTCACAGGATAAAATAAGTTAAGTGGAGATATGGTAATCCCTACTCTGCTTGCTGAACTCATTTGTTTACTCTGGGGTGACTCCAATGATGTAGCCATGTCTTTCTTGCAGCATATAATTTCACGTTTAGCAAACACTCTCCCCTTTAATGTGCCGACTATCAAGGTCATGAACAGCTACTTTTTTTTTTGCTTCTAGAATAAATTATACCCAGCAGATAAAACAGCAGAGGTTTCTTTCCAAAATGTTTAACGGCAGACTCCCTTTGCAACATCTGTGGATTATGAACTGTTTTTGCAACTTGCAAACATATCTGTACATGTTTGAAAATAATTGCTTCACTGGTAAAGAACTTCTAAAATCCTAAAAGTGGCCAGGATATGTGTTTTATTAATCAGTGTTGGTGACAAATAACTTTTTTCTAAAAGTATGTAGTAAGGGAGGATAAATGTATGTCAACTAGACTCTGCTTCAGCACACCGGGAACTTTGTTCTGCAATTGATGTGGAGGAGAAAGACTGCTTTGGCAGCAGACATCCTCATGACAAAAATGAGAGAGCATTCAATGAAACTGGGACCTAAATTATTTTAGGCTATTTAAAAATAATTTGTTCCCAGTCATCAAGATCTAAAAGTTTTACCTGTGCATGAAGTAAGGCAAAGCTAGATTCATAACCAAGGTTAAAGCACTGATAGACCAGGACTCCCTGTGGATTCTTTCCAAGTTCAAACATTGGAAATAGACTATGAATACCACCAGATTAGGACCTTGCTTCGTTGAATAGCTTGCTTGATGAGGGATCAAGCTCTGTTACTTCATTTTGAACTCAATGTTTGAATTATCTTCTGCATTTTAAGACAGTTTGCACCTCATTTTTCTCACTAATTTAGCATTTTTGTAAACATATATCCATTAAAAATATGCTGTTTTCTGAATCTGTGCTTACAGCGATTATTTCAGTTTAGACAAAGGGTTAAAAAAAAAAAAGAGTCATTATAATTTGGAGCTATAGCAATAGTAAGAACAATCCATTTCAAATGCTGCTAACATTTGCAATTAGCTACCATGCTGACATATTCATAAGCTCTACTTTGTGTTTGAAAGAATCACCTGTACACTTTAATTATTGAGCCTCTTTCCCCTGAGCCCACCCACGGACATCAGTCTATCCCGTTTTAAGTTTCATTATCAAATCATGAAAATCACACCCCTTATCCTGCCCCAGCAACTCCCTCTCTGATGTATGTATGCTTTATGCAAGAGTGATGATGGGCGACACTAATCTGTATGGGATAAATTGGTGTTTTGAAATTTAAGAATGACACTAGATACAACTAACATAATGTGTCTTATTTGTATATAAAGTAAATCTGTGGAGGTTGAATGAGGCCAGTAAAATCTGACATTGTCAATATAGATAAGCAGTTATTGGCTTTCAGGTTCATTCTTTGTATTGGATGGCAAAATATATCCTCACCTAAAAAGATTTGCTTTTGAATTGCAGTCAAATTAGTGACTTGTTTTTGTTTTCTGTGTCCTCTGGATTCATGCTTAATCAAGAAAAGTAAATAAAAACATATACAAACATTACAAAAAAAATGTATAGTCATGATTTGATTTAACGTATAACTATTAAGAAAAATCAACTTTTTAAAAACTTTACATCATGCTATAATGATATTCCCTCATCAAAAACAAACCTGGAGTGTTGCTTTTATTCTTTTAGTCATGTTTGAGAAATCCTTTCATCTCCATGGCAACCATTCAGCTGTGCAAAACATCTGGAGAGACCAAAGGCACATCTCCGCCTCTCTTCTAGGTGGCGCTGCACTTTCCAAACTTCCGAGCTTCCATCTCACAGATTAGCTCTCCTGTCTTCACTCTACCAGGATACAGGATTTCACTAAAAAGGAAGGAATTCAAGTGGATATTAGAGCTATAAGAAAGGTATGATGGCATTAAACTTGGTGTATAGTTGGAACCAATCTTCTCTATGGCCCTGGACTATTCCTCTTTGAAATGGCTGCAAGCGAAAGACAGCACGCAAGAGTGGTCATTTAACTCCTGGCGATTAGGTGTCCAGTGATAGTTGCATGTGCTCCATCATTCAGTGACGTCACTGAATGATGTTCAGGATGATTTGTCCCATGAGGGTCCAACATCCCAATGGGACCTCAGTCTTCATGGAACTGATGACATTGTAGCCTGTTGTGATCCACCAAGGATGATTACAACAACCTTAAATTAATAGTTGTGTTTTACTTGGTAGGATTAATAGGCTTCCAAAACAAACATCATGTTTATCCATAGAAGTTCATTAATATCCTCACCAACAGAAGATCAAAGATCAGTCACTGCAAATATGCATCAAAAGTACCCAAAAGCTGGAATAATTTTTAAAAAAATTATCATATTTCAAAACTGGTGTTAATGACTCTGCCCTATGCTATCTGACTTGGAAGAATCCCATAAAACATTGGTAATCAGGCATATTTGTGAGTGGTAGCCTTGCAATAAACAGTAAGCTACCAGCAGTAGCTGTCTGTCTCACTTAGCAAAAACTAAACCTAATGGAAAAAATGAAGGTCAGACTGGAAGGTCATAAGCTCACCGTAAAAGCACATTCTATTATTTGACACTTGCTGTCTTCCTCTCTTTTGTTGGTGCTTGTGATGAGACTGTTTTGTGTTTCTGCTCTGTGGTCGAAGTCGTAGGACTAAAGGCCAAATCTCTTGTGGGTAACCATAAGTCACGTATGGGTTTAGTACATTGCTGACGAGCCACAGCCTAATTCACCCAGTACCATGAGGAGACAGTCCGTCTACAGCCTAGAGGTATGACCAACAACTGAAGTTTAGGGTTAGAAAAAATATCCTGGACATAGTTTTTAAAGAGGTGGATGAATAAATGCATGGATGAATGAATGTTGTATACCACTCCACCTTTATTTTGGTACTCGTTTACTTAGTGTTCTTCCAGTTATCTTATTTCATCTTCTACAGCTAAATAACTTATAGCTGAACATCAGTGCATATCTGTTAAGTGCCACTTTAATAAACACACGTGTCAGAGTTCTCCTGCCAAATTGAAAACAAAACAAATATGTAAATGAACAAGTCACTCAAGAGCTGACTTGACAGTTTCAGGATGAATGGAAAGGAGATTTTAAGGGTTTAAACAGCACAACAATCTTCCCATACCTCTATCTCGACAAGGCACGCTTTCACTCTGCCACTTGCTGGAGATGTGTGGACATGATAACAGAGTAAACATTCAAAGACTGTGTTCAAGCATGCACACACACTTTGTTCAAATTATCCCCTTGTGCCACAGCAGCTACTTTAAGAATAATAGCCCCCATGTGTGTTTTGGGCTCTGAGGCTGTGTGAGGTAGGGGGACTGGGCTCTTTGCCCAGTCTGAAACGCTGTCAAGATCATTGTAAATTTTTCCTTGTTTTTAGCAGTGGTAATTTAAGAGCCAGATGTGCAGGAGACTACAAATTGAGCAGGATAATCAGTATGTAACATGTTTCTTTACCATGTACTGAAAACTTATTTGCAGGGACATATCTCCATCAAAGTAAGCAAGCTTTGGTCAACCCCAACTGTATCTATAGTACTCAGCAGTACTCATTAGAAATGCACAACACACTTCATTTTTTATTGTAGCTTATGTGGCTAAAAATAAAGTATTAAATATAGTCATGCAATGGATTTCAGTAATTATCTTAAATGACTTAAACATAGATATTAAACATTAAACTTAAATAGTATATACCTTTATGCTGCCATCCCCACAATTTCTTTCCATTGAGTAGTGTAAAACCACTCATAGGATGCTACTGCTAGTATGGTGGAATTGTATGGGGAAGGTGCAGGGATGGTTGCTTTGTGAGGCAAAAGCTTGGCTGAAGACTGTAACTCCAAGGAGGAGCTTTGTAGAAATAGGCAGCACTCTGTGGAAGCCAGTGTCAAGGCGCCCATGAATGACCAGAGATTCAAGGATTCCTCAAATATATATGAAAGAATCAAATCAACACTCCAGGTATGATTCTGATGAGTGAATAGCATAACAATATGACACAAAACTCAAAAAGTAAATTTTACACAATGTCCCTCTTTAAATATCTTGCTTATCCAAATATTTTATATCACAGCATTATATTAGGAGAAAATATTCCAAACCAATAATATTAGTGCATACACTCTCAGCTAGTATTCTGTGTTTCCTACATACAATTCATATGTTAACAGTAAACAAGACCTTTGCTCACAAATCTACTTCTTGTGCCAATTTTGGAGTGTCAATGTGATAAGTTGGCTTGGTTGCTAAACAAAGAAATGTCTATATTGTCATTGTGAGTTAGCTGCCAAATTCAGTGGAAAATAGCAAACCTGTCATGTTGAAAGTCGTGTGGGGGAAATCTTGGTATTGGACATTTTCGGAAATGAAACCAGTTGTGGACCCCAGCAAAACAATGACCATAAGAATGAGTTCAGTCTTGTAAGGACTTAAATGAATGCATGTTTTAAACATGACGCTTCTCAAATTGTTGATCATTGCTGCTGACACTGTCATTAGGACTAACAAGTTTAGAATGCTGCTCTAAACATTTAGGTACAGTGAGCACTAGCACTTCACATATGAAGCCTAGGCATAAATTCAACCTGTAAGACTCTTCACCTTAACCGGCATCACTTATCACCACGCCTTCGCCCCAGCCAAAAAGGCTGCACCACCTCTCCACCTCGACCCAATCAACCTGCAAGAGTTCCTTTAAAAGGCAAAGCAAATACAGATCCACCCGCTTCAGACGTGCTTCAACCCATCTCCTCCCCGTCTCCACCATCGGCTTCACAGAAGCCTCCAGGTCCCCGCAAGACACCTTTCTCCAAGCTCCGCTCCACCACCATTGACCGGGCCCGGGGAAGACCTACTTGAACTTCGCTCGAGCCGATCATTCAAGCTCGCAGCGATTCTCAGCACGCACGTCTTCTGCCGGTGTCCAAGCGCCAAATTCTCAGTCCATTAAAATTGTCTAACTGCTGTTTCTCTCTCTCTGTGAGTTTCTACAGATTGAAATAAACTTTAAGAACTATACATGTAATATGTATAGCAGATTTGCAGTAGTAACATAATCCATTTGTTCACTGCTTGAGTGCTTCGTAGGATTGCAAAGTTGTAATCTCTGCATAAGTGTACATGTGTGTGACTATGTGTTTGGATATGCATCCGCTGAAAAATGCAGCACAACATTGACCAGACAGTCTGTGACCACACAGAGTGAAGCAGCAGGAGGTCAACACCTCCCTCTTTTACAACCTTCTGAACAGGTAACCTCATTTTCTCCTGTGGTTGCTTTGACAGTCTTACTTTTCTACTTCTGGCACAAGCTCTAATGTTGGATCGGCCATGGCTGCTGCTCAGTAGAAATTGTTTTATGCTTATTAAAATAATTGCTCCCAGTTTTACAACCTACAAAATTGCCATTGTTATTTGGTGGGAAATTTATCTTTTGAAACCCTCTCTTGCTAGACTTATGGCAACAGTCTTAATTGGTAGCATTGGATATCCAAAGAAATTAATCCAAGGTGCTGCACAGAGCAATAATTGCTGAGGTAATAGTCTTATTAATTCAGACACTAAGGCAAACAACAGCTACACCTTCCAATGAAGCCACACAGACACTCACACAGAGCTCAAAGCTATTTGTAACCCAATGAAATTCATTTGAAATACATAGATAATTAGGGGTTTTTTTGTTGTTGCTTTTTACACTCTTTGGCAAATAGGTAAAAATAAATGCCATTGAATGCCTGCTGTGCTCCTTACAAAGGCAGAGGCTCTGTTGGTCCAAATAAAGAATTCCACCTAGAATTTCTTTGTACCACAGGAATCCAAGCAGTAGACTGGTTGCTACTGAGTGCTTTCATAAGCATGGACCCTTCTGGTGTAATCCCATAATCCTGCAGCACAGGGGTCTCAGAACTGTGATGGAAAGTGGGGAGGAGTAGAGTGCTTTAATTAAGAAACGAAAAAGGGTTCAGTAATGTAGAGAGATAGAAGAAAGAAACAGATGTTATATTCATAAATTCTTAATGATGTCCTTATTTTGTTGAGGACCTTAACACTGAAATTAAATAATTCAGTAACAGAAAAGGAGACTTTTAAGATACAAGTTACAAAAGTTAATATTGCAGGTCAGCTCATAGAATGATTTACACAAAAGAGTACTACACAATGCAAATCACCTTATTTACTACTTTGGTCATTTCTTGTTTTGTCATATTTTATTCCCCTTAGTTTGCATTAATGTCTCCTCTGTTGACCTATTGATTTTGGTGAATGGGGCTTATTCAACATAGCAACATTTTAATGTTTCGTTTTTTACTGTAGGATAAGGACTGGGCAGTAGTGGTATGCGAACTCATATCAAGTTAAATTTAAAAACTCCATTTCTATGCTGTCAATATGTGTTAGAACAATCAGAATAACATTATAGTAATAGTCATAATATCTGGTGAATGGCTACCTTTGGGGCTCAAAGACAGCAACAATAATTTTCATATGCTCCACATTAGAATTAATGTATTTTACTAAGGACATGATTTCAGAAATGTTTCTATAGGAATTGAACTTAACTTTTAAACTTTTTTTGAATGTGCCTTAAAGTAACAAAGCACCTGGCTGAACTTCCAAAGGGCCTCCGAGACAAGGCAGCAGGAAGCACCTGGGGTTTCCACAAAGCTGGCAGCAACGCTAGACCAACATTAATCCAATCACAAAGTGACAGCAGGGTGGCTTCAGCCAAGTCTTGTGCATATATTGCTCCTGTCAAGACTTGACCCCAGAACGATGGGCCCCATCTTTTATAACTTTGATTATACACTTATTTTCAAATTTTATAAAATGTGAGCCTACACTGTTGGGTTATTTGTATCAAAAGTGAATAGAAAGAAAAGCAAGTATTCCAACATTTTAATGTATTAGTTGTTTTCATTTTGAATAGTTCCCTTTTCATAGCAGGTTGACCTGCAAAAGAGGTCAACTTGACATGCAGTCTTGGGAGTTACTGATAAAGGTGGCTACAAGTTCCTTTTCTTTTTTTTTTTTGAAAAGCCACAGGATATTCTCTCTGTAATCCTTGCAATAAGGCAATGACTGAAATTGTTGTCTTTAACTCTTCAGTACAGTATAATGTTTACTTTAGGAAATACAGTCTTGTTAAAAGTAAAACACCATAAAACAGGTTAAACTTCAGGGCAAGACAACCTTTTGTATAATAATTAGTGACTTTAGTGCCTGAATACTGAGTCCCTGTTGACCTCTCCTGTTTCAGCAGTGATGTACAACCAAATGAAACTAATGTTAGTTCACTTTTAGTTCTTTATTTTAAAACATTAAATATTAGGCTATTTCCAATAACTTTTCGTAATCTGTATAGCACCAATTACAGACCGTTATAGTGACAAAAACACACAAGGCCAAAGGCCACGTTTTCATTCATACAGAAATGTTTCTTATCAGAGCATGGTACTGTAATCACATGATACACACACTCGATCTGTACAAGAGGGTTTGCTTTATTGGCTGATAAAATCTAATTACATTTCAAAGGTTCCTAAAGTGTGGCCAGCAGGAGGAAACACCCCTGTGTTATTGCCAAAATATGGCTGTATGTTGCTGTGTCTTTAAAGATAATACACAGATATGTACCCTGCAGTGTTTAAAAAAATAAAGGTTAAGAATCTCACCATTAGCTACAGTGTAACATATGCCATACATAATTGCACTGAATATTACAGTGAATGGTTTCACATTTTCAATGTGTTTACTCAGGAATTTTTTTATTTTTTTTCTGGGGGGTGGAGGTGTTTGAGGAGTGAGGGGTACAAATTCAAGCTGACTCAAAATACCAGTGGCAGAATGGGAGCAAGGCTTTAAAACTGTTGTGAATGTCTCATTGAAGCTCAGCATTTTACTGCTATGGCTGCCTGATGAGTCCATGGGCTGAAAGAAAAAAAAAAACACTTTTGCTCTACCAGAAAACCTTGTAATTAGGTGTACTGCTGGATAGGTCTATTATAAAACAAAACTACAAGACTGCTTATTCTAAAGTCAAGCAAACCCAACGCTAAAAGGATAATACCTTGGCCTTAGAACGAAACATAGCTGAGCCACGGAATAAAAGATATTAGGTCCAATTGCTTTGCAGAATACAGAAACTGAATCAAGTAGGTGCAAATTAAGAGATTTCTTAATTACACCAACTGCGAGAGAGAAGCACTTCAGAAGAGCAAGTTGAAGACTACATGATTCCCTTGTGACACGGTTGGATTAGCCATGTAATCTTATCTGTCACATAAAGCGAAGCCCCAAATCTCCCTTTGCTCTGAGGAGCATTCAACATGTCAGTTGAATTGAAAGAGGTCTTAACGAACATCTCTCCTACTCATGGAGTGCTCAAATCAACTCACTGTTTAACATGGGCTTTACAGCTCCGACTGATGCCATGTGTTGCACTGCTAAAACAGATCAGAGTCCACTGAGGAGTAGGGTAGCACTCTTTCAATAACAAAAGAAAATTATTTTTCTTCAAACATTTAGTTTTTTGTGTGCAAATAAGAGACTGTTGTCTTGCTTACATTGGGTAATTTGTTTCTCACCAGTGTCAAATATTTGCACTGACAAATATTTGACATTGAGATGCACAGAGTGACTGAAATAATTTTGGACAAAGACTTAACTTACATGAGATATTAAAGTAAAGGTATTTACTGGAAACTGAAGATTTTTAGTAAATACTAATTTCACGATTCTTTGCTATAGTGAAGCGACTGAGGGTAGAGGCCCGTGTTTTTTCTTATGCATTATCATAAATCATAGTAGGCCTATTTAATCATTCAATACCACACTGTCCCCCAGGACCGTAATCTGTTTACAGGAGCACTGCAGCTTTGCATAGTACTTTCAAATCCATACCAAATGCATTTTTAATTGGTAAATAAATGCAAAATGCATGCTAACAGGCTATTGTAGCAGTGCTCCTGAATGCTTAAATATGGTTTTAAGCATGATGTTCACATTATGGATTTTGCATCACCATGTGTTTCCAAGGTGATTTATAATCAGGTAAGCATTCAGTTTGTACCAGAAGGTCTTGAATCAGACTGTGACTTCATCACTTTTCAATATGAATATTTAATATTTTACACTGTGTTGTGGGATTTCCTAAAAAAATAAATCTGTATAAAGTTGTTGAAAAGGTATGAATATATTTGTGTTTTACAATCACAGGCTTAAAGCTTTAAGGAGTTCTAGACATATTTTGCAAACCACAATAATCTTTCAGCTTTTGTAAATGCTTGTAGAATATCACCGACAAATCAAGAAACCCCTTCATTAGTTACAATTTTATAAAAATGTGTTATCTAGATGTGATGGGGGGTCTTTAAATGACATTTTTAAGTACATAGCGTTTCTAATAGCATTTTTAAGTATATTATATTATATTACATATAATGGCATATATAAGTATGTTAACAAACTCAGTGGAAACAAAAAAAGAAAATCACGTGGCTGAAGGCAGTCGTTTCAAATCTTTGGATTGAGTTATTTCCTCATACAGTCAGAAAAAAATATGTTGGGTTAGTTGGTGGCTATAATTTGACTTTATATGTGAATATGTGTGTCTGAATATGGTTTTCTATCTGGAGTGTCTATATTGGTCTGACTCACAACTCGTCCAGGATGTCTTAAATATATAGAGCACAGTGCAAAATTTGTTGGAGAGAGAAAAATACTTGCGGATACACTGGCTGAAACAACATGTGCTTAGATGCTTATTTGAAGAACAACATTTTGGAGAGTAAGAAATCCAAAGTATCATACCAAAAGCTCATCAAAACCTCTTGCCCAAGAAAAAATGGAAAACAACCTTCCACCAAAATCCTGTTCATGGAAAGAAGTAGATCTACAAAGATTTCTTCTGCTCATTTTTATTCTCATCCCAACCTGTCACATGAAAATATGTGAATCAAAACAAAAAACCAAAAATCTAAAACCTATAAGCATTTAATATTTCATCCTACTGGCAATATATTTTGCAAAAAACAGAAAAACAAAACGGTAATAGCTACCAAATTTACCCGCATTTTTCAACTCTATTTAGAGAAAATTGAAAAAATAAGTGGACTTTTTTTTCTGCAGTATCTCAGTTATTTCCACCAGGACCAAAAGCATGCCCTAAAAAGTGACTGCTGCCCCATATCTAACCACTGATCAAAGGCCAAAGCACAGTACCATGTGCCAGAGCATGTGATTTTGTCACTAGTGAGGGAGTGCAGTTCATAAACAATGCTCTATCAAGAATGTTTTATGAATGGAAAACTAAACCATTCATGTTATTTCAGAAGAAGGAGTTTTAGTTCTTCATTAAAAATCTTTGACATTCGAAGATATCAAATCACAACGAACAGAATAGTTATTTATTTCATTTAAATTACTTTTATTTTATTATGCAAAACCAAACTAAATTTATTTGATTAAAATATATTTCCTCAAACTAAAGTTAAGCTGAGTGGATATTTTTAGCATTATTATTGTATTACTTATGTTGTCAGCTTTAAAAGTTTGTTTAACTTAAAAATACTTTTGCAGCAATCAGTTAGTATTATGGCACCATGATACCATCCTATCAATAATCCTGGCCATACTCCAACAGGATAAATTACTGGGAATTAGGTCCAAAGTTGAAACCTTTATGCTGATTACCCAGTTATGGTGAGTAAAATCAGGCATTTATAGCTTTGTAAAAGTGGACGGCATTTATCTTTTTTCCAAAATATTTCCATTGAAAAGACAAATGTTAGCTACATGGCTGACATTCTGTAGAGGGCATTTTGAATGAAACTTTGAAAGACATTCATTTTGTTGGTGCATATCTTTACATATAACGTCTGTGTTGACAAGACAAATCTAAAACTGCAGAATGTCTTTCATTAAAAAAAAAAAAAAAAAAAAAAAAAAAACGGTTCTGTATTGTACCTTAACTCACAAATTGAATCCAGGGTTAAGAAATGTCATGTTTTAGCGATATCTCTTTCCAATGTAAGTATATGTAGTGATATGCGTAAAATAACAACCTCCTCTGACTATCTAAGAAGTTGTTAAAGAAGGAAGGAGACGGTGGTATGTCATTTGTAGAAGCCCGAGCAGTAAATCAATACAGCCAGAGATTTAAGATACTGTCCTTATCGTCTTTTTATCAAACTCTTATCAAAATATAAGCTGCTACAGAGACGCGGGTGACCAATGAACAATCCGACTGCTACTGAAATAAACACAAGGGCACCCTGTGCTCTGTCTGCTGTTATCGTAACAAGTTATCACATGGTCATCAAACATTACTTCGTCAGTAATCAAAATGAAGTGCTTTCTCTGAATTTGTGTCACCTTTGCCACTAGATTGCAAAGTTATTTCAGGTAATAACAGTGACATCTGATTCAAGCATATAATTAAAATGAGCATGAATATTTTATGAAGCATACAGAAAATGTGTGGATTTGGTCATAGTAATTCATGCATAGTGACACTATTCTGTAAAAGAGCTATTGTGTTTTATCTAGCGCTGTTTAAAGCTTGTGTTAGCAATGAGATACTGGTAAATGAACAACAAAGAAGTTAATATTTACTCAGGAAAAGATCCAGGGAAATAATTATTGCTGTTTGTGATTTCTCAACACGCTGGTATAAATTGCTTTGGAAATTGTGTTGCATTGCTTTATCGTAATTTATACATTTTTACCTTAATAAATAAATAAAGGTAAGAATAAGTCATTTACGATTGAATTGCATAGAATTAGAAATCATTTCTGTGACCCCCAAGGTACTACAGTCAAAAAAATAAAAACGATAATTAATTGTTCCTCACATTTAGAAAACTTATTCTCTATGTTAATTTCAAAGATTATTATAGACAAATAATGGAACGCACATTTTTTTATCCTTTGTAAAGCATGTCCACATGAATTTTACAAGCCAAATGTTGTGCCTCACTGAAAAAGGACTAGTATCTACAGCAGAGAAAGTAGCAGACACTTTACGAAGACCCACTATTGTATTGTTTGATCTGTCAGTCAAGCTACAGGAGAGGTGAAGGGTAAGAAGGTGACGGACATGCTGACTAATCATTTTGTAATCAGGAATCAAAACAAAACAGAAAGAAAATGTTTATCTGAACGGTGCAGGCAGCTGCCAGAGTTGACACAAATGTTTTCTTCTCCTGTGTCAATATGTCAGGGCTAACGGACAGTGCTAAAGAAGGGGGCTAATTACTTGAGAACACGCTTGCTCTAATTTTTTTCATAATATGATGTCCCTTTTCTCCTCTAGTATCTGTTAGGCAAACTGTAAAGACAGCAACAGATTAGGCTGAATGCTTACACCATTAATATCTCACTATTTACTCATATTTTTCTTTAAGAAAGCTGATGTTTTATGTTTTTAAAAGTACATGTCAAAGCAATGCTATATCATTACAGAATTCTATCCGGGGACAGACAAGATTATTCTTACTGAAAACAAAATATCATCCACAGTCTTTCACATAAAGATATGTTGGCCTAGGATTATTTCAATTACTGCCTGATATAACTGAACTCCAAGTGGACTTTCATGGCTGACTGCAAGGAGTCAGTGTTTTGTGGTTGGAAAGCAAGGGGGAATCAGAATTCCTCTAACATCATGCTGGGCTCTTAATTTGACAATGATGGCTTTCATAGTGTGTTAATTTTCTGCAAACAATGACTTTGCTTTTGACCTTTCGTTAAAGCTTCAACCCAACCGATGAATGATTAACATCTGCAATAATCCCCCCTCCAGGCCAAAGATGTGTTGCCTGCGGACATTTGAAGAGCAAAGACATCAGGGTTGGTTTAAAATTATTGCACAGTACGCCTGAAACATGACTGTGCAAATTGCCTTTGAGGCTCATAGAGCCCCAATCGCCCCAGCCTCTTTTCATTATTATATGTTATCATAATGGTAGCAGTCAGCATACATAATACCCGTATGGCCCTGATAAATGATTTTCCCCCTGGCTGATATATGTGGAAAAGCTAAAAATGAAGAGGAACATTTCATCCATTGCCATCAATATGAACAGGATTTGTGAACACAAGTGTAGATGGTGGTCATTCATTTTAAAAAGGGCATTGTGGGCTAACATTGCCCAAACCATGAGTTGATTATTCCTCAGTCTTTCACTTGGAAGCTGAAAATGGTGCCATTCTAATAGATTCTTAATATTGCAAGGCACTCATTGCCAAAGATGCTTTGCATTTGAAGTTGGGTAAATTAAATAGTACAAATTGAAAAATGTGTTCATTACTTCCATTTGTAACAACTGGACAAACAAAATCAAATAGACAAGAGTCTACGGAAGAATTTTAGGGTTTCTGGGGAAAAAAAGAATTCTGAATTTTTTCAATCTTGATTGTATCATGAATCCTCAGTGTTTTATAGTGGATGTCTGTCTTTAACTCAATAGTAATTGATGACATCTATATACCTTGTAGGTCATAGAGATAAATGATGATACACAGACAAAGCTGTACCCTTTGTCTTCTTATTGTTTGGGTGGGGAATAATAATGACTATTTCTGTCATAGAGACACAGAAATGCTAATCGTACCACTTACAGTTGCGTTTAAAATAAGTTTATTCTTATAGTGATGGCTCTTAGAAATCAAGAGACTGATGAGCATTTACAGATGATGCCAATCAATCAGCAAGACAAATCCTCTGTACCATGTGCTACTATGAGAGACAGGCAATCTCCCTGCATGCAAACAATGTCCCCAATTTGTCAGAGACACAAAAGGAGCTCTGGCAGACCCCATTTGCATCACTTTGTACACAACAATGTATTTGATCACAGCATTGATTATTTTATTGTTTGGAAGAGGATGTCCCTATAATGCATATGAGCATTTTGATCAATCAATTTCTGGAGTTTATCTGCTTTGACCTCTCCAAAAAATATTTTAAAAGGTTTAAAATAATAAGAAAGATGAAATGTTTAAAGGCTCTAACAGGCAAATTAAACACACACTGTTCTTAAGAAATATCCACTAAAGAAATCAGTTTTACTTATCGATTTAATCCCTTATTGATTCTCTAGTGAGATTGCACTGAGTTGGGAAAAAAAAACCCTGAAAACATGCACCATGTTGTTTTCTATTCAAACAAAATTAAAGAAGTCATATTTCAAATGAACATTTTAACATGAAATCCAACTTTTTGCATAGCAACATTTGTGCCAACAAATTTACATCTACCTTTTCAAGAACAATCTTTCAAGACTAAAGATCCAAGAAGCATAGGAAAGAAATCATGCTGTCAGTGTTTTTTATTAGCAAAGTCTGTAGTATTAGTCAGAAGTGAAAGAATGATAAATGCCTCCAAAAACAGATTTTAGTTTTTAAGAAATTTTGAACTAATGCTCACCTTTGCCATGAAGCCACCTAAATAAATACTTTTAGAATCACCTATCACTGCAATTTCACCTCAGAAGTCTTTGGTGGGCATATACCAGACTTTGCACATCTAAAGATCAAAATTTTAGCACATTCCTCTTTGCAAAAGAGCTTTAGCAAAAATTGATTTGTGTACTTGTCAGAATTTTTAGTCTTACTAAAGACTTTTAAACTAATTTAGCCCTGGATCGTCATTCTAACATATGAGTGGTCTGTTATCTGAATTATTCCAGCGTTGCTTTCACTAAAAATGCATAAAGTGACAATTGTAAGATTAAATAAATTATGTCCTGCTCCATCTTAGTTAAACTAAAGAAAATGTTTACCATTGCTGGAGTAGAAAATTGCTTTACAAACAATTATCAAGGATGATGAAGAACTCTGTCACAATATCATTCATGGAGTAAGATGTATGGTCAGACGGAGAAGCAGTGCAGCAACGCCACTTGTTTAAACCAGCTACTACTTAGCTACGCTCTCTAATTGAGCATGTACATCACATTTTAGTGGTTGCATATTATCACCACACAAGGACCAATTGATCATTACTCCATCAATATGTAGTTTGCATAAAATTATTTCCCCTAAATAGTCTATGTTTGAGGTGATTCAGGGTTGGTTTATCAATAATGTAAATGAGCCATTTGGGCATTAAGAGGCTGTCTCTGAGAATGACAAACCACAAGGCATTAGTAAGTTAATATCCAACGCAATTCTCCCTGCCACAAAAGCCAATGGCTAAACTGATTGGTTCAGTCACTGAGTTTTGTACTTTGTTTATTCATTTAATAGCTTTTTTTGTTTTGTTTTTTTAAAGAAGCGTTACCTAAAGACGTTGTAACTGTGATATCAATTTATTTAAAATGCGACTACTATTTAAAATGTTTGATTGATAAAAAATTATTATTTTTTTAATTGTTAATAGCCTTCATTTCTTTTTGGTGAAAGTTTTAAAAAGTATACTTACAGATTATTACAAACGCAGTACGCAGCGGAATCATCTTAGACTGAAGCCTTTCCCTCAATCTGTACGGGATTCTGTCTGCAACTTTGACACCAACCTCTCCTCAGTGCCTGCCAATAAGAGATCAGGAACAGTAATGTGGGGAAATATTTATTATCAAATATGTTACGGCATTTTTTTTTCAATCAAGAGGAGGTAAACATTGTTATCTTTCAAGAAATTGTTTTTAAAAGCAAGTGATTCAAATTAATAGCATAAGATGTATCAAAAACAACAAGTCTGTCACTTTGTATATTGATATTTATGGTGTTACAATATATTATGGTTTACTAGGACAAATAAAATAAGAAAATAAACGTAATCCAAGTTTAAAGATGTTGTTGAAACATCTAAAAGGTCATAAAATACACAATACACAGAAATTGTTTAACAGCTGGTTATATGTTATTATATAACAGTAAAATTAAATCACTATAAGACTACTATAGTCTAAAATCTGTATGAAATAACATATATTCATATTCTATCTTTTGATTGGTAGTAAATTCCCATCCACTATTTCAGCATGGCTTCACAGAGATCCAAATATTGTCAGTGTTTTGAATGTTGAGAGGATGAGCTCTGCAACAGTCTGATTATATGTCTCAGTATGACTGAGTCATATCTTTACCTGCCACTCAGCACCAATGCTCTGCCATCATCTTGGAATGCTAGCACACAAGGGGACTCATTAGCCTGGTATTACAGATGTGACAAGCGCACCATAATAGGCTAATTATCCCAAAATGCCAAATTTCACTCCAAAGGAAAAGAAGTGTGTTGTGATTAATGGAGAACACTTAAGGGGAAGAGTTAGACAACGCTGTTGGATAGGAGAAAATATGTATCAGGCTGCCACCACTACAGATGCTTCCTCCCTCCTGACAACTGCAATTCATTTGAGATGCTATTAACATGCATAATTATGCTAATCAACCGGTAATTAAGTGCCAATTCATCAGAGACCATTTTTTTGTCTGTAATTTCATCAAGCGTGGCTGGTGGGGTTAGTTTTTTTTTTTTTTTTTCTTGCATATTTCTTTATGCAATATTGCCCAAATGAGACTGTCTTATCTCATCAAACAGCTCCCTTGCTGTATGTATTTGCAGTTTGTAAACAGGATGTGACAAAAAGAGGATGCAATGTATCCTGGCTATGGTATTCATATTTACGCAGGAGGTTAATAAAACCACACAACCAGGTGTTTTGTTAATAAATGTGAAGATCATGTCCCTAAAAGGTGGATAACTTACACAGTAAAATTGTATTTTGCAGTTTGTCAAAATAGTAAATGTAGTAACTATTTATGAGTACTCTGAATTGTAAATTTTGGAAGAAAAGTTTGAATTGCTGTTTTGTTCCTCAACTCAGTGGAAATGTTTCTGTTTCCTCTTACAGACCATCAGCATTGACGTCTCATGATTGACTTTTCTTGTGTCTCATATCCACCGAACAAAATTAATATAAAATATGTAATAAATCTCTATGACCCCAGCTTTTAATCGTTCTGTTTATTCAAAGTGATTTTGCAGCAAAGAGAAAAAGTGTATGTCATTTGTATTTTTCTTTCATTTTTGCTTTTTGGAGTCACACCTAAATGTTTCGGATGAGACAAATATTAAGATCAGTGAAAGATAATTTAAGTAATTACAAAAAGCAGTTTTCAAATGGTAATTACATTTATTACATGACAAAAGGTATTCGAACACACCTGGCTGAATGTGAAAAAGCAATTGCCACTGAACCTGATATCCGGTTGTTCTACTCCGAACAGCAACAGCTGACGTCAAACATTTTCCATTTGTGGCACTGAGGGATTTTGACTTATTCTTTCTTGCAGTATTGCTATAATCCAGTAATATTGGAGGTTCTTCAAGAATAAACAACTAGTTTAAGGTTTTGTCATATGATCTCAGTCAGAATGAAGTCTGAACTTTGACTAGGCCCCTTTAAAATCTTTTTTTTATTTTTCTCCCGTTACTTCCTGGTTGGTATGGGATAGTTAATAAATAAATGTTGAGACTGATTTTGGTAGATACTGGGGTTATTTATGTTTGATATTAAAAATGTTTTAAACTACTCAAAACATTTCATTTCAACAAAAGAAGGAAAAGAAATTCACAAGGGGCAAATACTTTTTCCAGCTCATTATAGATTAGGAATTAGATCTAAGAAATGGTAAAGATTAAAAAAAAAAAAATAACTAAAGCAAAAAGTTTACAACATCATATCACATATAGAATTTGCTACAATTTTGTCCTTGCTCTGTCTTCTCTCTTTTAGTGCACCACAAAACTGTTGTCTGAGGCAGCACAGCACATATGAAATGTTAATTGCATTGGCAAGCCTCTGTCCAGTTTCATCCTGAGAGTCAGACAGGTGTTCTCATCAGACATGAAAGCCTTTGGTGATGTGTGTCAGTCTTGATCACCTACGATGACGGCCAGAGGTGCAGAAACAGCGTCCATTCTTCTGACATGGGAACTATTTTGACTTTCAGCACTTTTATGATAGTTCTGGTTGACAAACCAGAACTAGATTTAAAAGTAGGTAACATAACATCTTTTCTTTTCTTTCTTTTTTTTTTTAAATTATGATGGTGTTTGTAATTTTACAATTTGACAGTGTATGTGTGTCAAATTCTTTGTATGAGGTTCTGTTCTCAGTGGTTTCTGGTTTTAGGAGTCTTGTCTGCCTTAGTGATGTATATTTCAAATAAAACCAACAAAACTAGTAAATTATTTAAAGGAATGCAACATTACTATCTTCAATTGTAGACATTTAAAGATTTTTATAAGAAGTAAGCACACCTCTGTGGAACATCACTTGCACATGTTTATTTCAATGCTTGAAAATAAAATGTTATTCAAAGGGGCTGTATTTTGTAAAATTGACTATTTTTCCGCTTTATATCATGTTATAATGTCACTCCTTCATTAAAAGCAGACCTGGATTGCTTTGATTTTTTTCACGCATGCTTGAGAAATTGTTAAATATTCCTTGGCAATAATTATGATTTGCAAAATGTTTAGTGGAACCAAACGCCGCCTTCCAAGCAGCTCCTTCTCATAGCTTCAGTCTCCAAGCTTCCAAGCCTTCCTCACTCAGCTCCCTCAAACTAGCAACAGCAGCAACTGACTTGACGCAATGCAAGATCTGATAAATTCATGTCCTGGGCAAATTTAGCTTTAAAATAATCTTTTCATTTTACAAATATGTCTGACTGGAACTCATGTCTCAAAGCAGTCCAGTCTGAGTGCCAACTTGAATCTGAAGAGGGAGCTGTTGATTAGGGGGACATTTTTGACTGTTGAAATAATCTCTGTGAGCATTTTTGTATTTGTGATTGTGTTATGCAATCATCCTACACAGATGGTAATTGTTTTTGAATTTTTCATCATCATGCATGTTTAAAACCAACAGCGTTACTTTTACGCAGTAAATTCAGACTGTCTTTAGATAACTCAAAGATTTAAAGACACAAACTTATTGTTAGAGATATTAAGACGATCTAAGCCAGATAAGTCAGTCACATTAGATGAACTCATCGCAGAGAGCAAAACGAAACAACCAACCAGGGCGATGCTGCCTCATTCTACGGGATGAGATGGGCTCTGAGGTTTGATGGGGCAGAAAGAGACTCATGTAGACGGCTGACTGCTCCTTTAGACGGCATGTCAGTGTTGGCTCGGAAGCCACTCTGCCGCATCTGGGTGATGCAGTCATCATTGTGGCAGGCCTGTCAGAACAAACTGGTGTGCCGGAGACAGATACGACTTCAGTGGCTGGATGGAGAGTATGCAACACATGCACCTCCCTAACATCAAATATGTTCCCCCAACTGGCAAGCTGGTGGTACATTACTGACAGGAATGGCCAGTGACATCAGATGAAAACATGATTATGCTTCACTTAGGGGATCTAAAAGAGTAAATTGATCAGGCAGAAACGGGGAGGAACTAAAGCACAAATAGACTGGTTGATAAAAAAAAAAAAAAAAAAAACCTAAACTAGTTTTTGTTGCAATGAATAAAAAAAAACATCAGGGACAAAAGAAGAATAATAAAGCTTATAGGTGGATAAAAAAAAACTGGAAGCAGATGCTGCCAATAGAGGGTTTATGTTGCATCACCTATCCATCGTTTTTATTTGTGATGCATTTAAATAAACTGACAGTCACAGTGGTAGAATAATGTATAATCATTAGCAAAGAGTTTTCAAAAATATTTATGTAATGTAAACCATAATAATTTAATTTCACTTTTTCTTCGGATGTGCTATTAAAAAGTAACTTGGAAACCAATGAATGTCACAAACACTTACACTTAATTAAAACAATAGATACCATATTGCAAGGTAATATGTCAGTCAAGCTCTCCTTGCCTGCAGGTAGCAATTTACAGCAGAGGCATTATGAGAGAGGGTGACACAAATAATAGCTATTAAACTGTCAGCGAGTGCAGGATGGATCACATTACTGAAATTAGCCTAAGATGCACTGTTATAAACAAAGCATCTTTTCTCCACGTAGACATGCACAAAAAAAAAAAAAAGCTTGGAAAGCAGCGTAAAATTGAATGAAATGTGGATACATTTGACATGATTTTAGGTCTAATTTGTTTATTGTTTTTCTTTAATGTGAAAAGTCTTAAATGCTCTGTAATTAGAGCGAAATGACAACAGAAGATTCTTAAACTCTAACAGCTTCCATATTATACACTGCATTCACTGATTTTTCAAGAGTAAAGAGCAAAATGGATGATGAAATGATTGTCTCAAAATAAATAAAAGTGATTAGATGATAAGTGACAAAGAGTTGAAACCAAGTGTAAAAGTTCACAACTGGCGGTATTCTGTCAGACTACATAGGCAACACTGACACCTGCTGGTTTAAAAGGATTTATGTTGCGTTTAACATTCAATTCATGTAACCTCTGGTCTTATAATCGCCAGCTTTATTAAACCTTGTGTTACAATTGCTTCATGCGTTTTTAAAGGTGTTCACCTTCAGTAATGCCAACTTCCAACTTCCAACTTATATCTCTCCAATTTCTTTTATGTTGATCAGTTGAATAAAAATAAGGACTTATGACACTGTCATTCACACTTAATCATCAGAATAGGGGAATATTCTTTATTTTCAAACTAATGAAATGCAGAGCTGATACATTACTTGTATTCGTGTGTGTTTCAAAAATTTTAAATGGGTATCCAAAATTTTTGCCAATGTGCCACTGCTACAATACCAATTGCTGCAATTTTTTAGATTCACAGACACGGCCCCGTTTTTATGAAGCTTTTTTTCACTGTAACATTGTTTTATACGGGGCAGGGCTTCATAATTTTACACAGCTAAAGTCTTCACTGTGTTATTAAGATATTATATGAGATGTACATATTTTGCATCATTTTTTGTAGTTGCTGAAAATGTAAAACAGGAAAATGCTGAACATTTTTTTGTTGGTATAACCCAATGACAACCAAAACTTAAAATAATGTCTAAGTTAATTTTAAAAATTTGTCAACTACAGTTCACAATGCAATTATTAAAAAAAAAAAAAAAGAAAAAAAAAAACAGACAACTTACACTATCAGAGATATGTCTACATGTTGATAAAATACTGACAGGTAAAATGTTAGAACAGGCTGAGACCAGCAATCACCATCACAAAGAAGATTAAAAAAATCTAAGATAAACAAATTTGCTATGTTTATTTAAATACATCAAATAGGTACAGTCTCAATTAAAATAACTGAAAGATGAAGAAAAAACTTGAAAATTCATGAAGAAATTTGAACGGGGCCTGCCAAAGTGTGCCTGTCGGTTCGGGCCCAGCATTGTGATGCTAAAAAGTAACATCAATGCTAAAATCAGCAGAAAAAAATAACAGAGTAGCATGTGGAGAATCACAAGAATGTTTACTGACATGGACTTGCATCATTCAGTATGTTAAAGTTAACGTATAAGCTAAAATTAGCCGAAATGCTAATGTTAGCATGAATGTTGTGAGTATTACGTGGGGTATCACTAGCATGTTGTCTTACATTCACTTCCTCCATTCAGTGTACTAAACATAGCTAATAAGTAAGAAAAATAGCTAATAGCTTATTTTAGGTAAAAGGCTAATTCTAACGCACTGTCTTGCTCCTTGCAGAGCAAGACAGTGATTTAAAAAAATGTGAAGGCTTTTATTTAGAAATTTTCAGTAAGCTTCATTTGAAATGGTCACACTAATGCCATGTGTAACAGTGGTTGGGTTAAATCAGTTATATAATGCCCAAAACATTCTGCCATGTCTGTAGTTCTAACATTCTGCTTAGGCTTCTTCTGCAGTACCTCAGACTTCCACCATCATTGTAGTTTTTAACTGACAACTCAACCCTCCTCTGATTTAACTGAGTGTTCCGCCACAGTTAGAACTACAGAGATGATATCTTTGTAGTCCTAAGCAGCTGCTCTGCCCTTCTCTGTGTTCTGTTGCTATGGTAATTAATCCTCTGCCAACTGTCAGCTGTGACTGAGACAGGGGGAGACAGAATTCTCTGTTTGAGCCAGTCAGTTTCACTCAAAAAAACAGTCCGAACAACTCCTTCCCGTTCAGGAACCGTGATACGTATTCGAAAACCGTTTGAAGCGTATGAGAGGGCTTTTTGTCGTCTCCGATATTACCGCGATTCATGTCTCTACCTCACTCACAGTAATAACAGCGATGAGATAAAGATGGTGTGCGCTGAGATCTGAAATTTTTCAGAAATGTATGGAAATCAATGGCTGAGAGCGTGAGTTTACCCTGTCGCATGATTTCGCTCTGAAGCACCTTGACAGAAGTTCAGTCCATTTCCATTTACAGAAAACCCTAGCAAATTTTCGAACATTTTACGGGAGCAGGCATTCGTATCAATGTCATGACCGACTTTGATACCAATAGGGTGATATTTGTAGGAGTGAGGGCGATTTTGAAATTGTTTAGGGGGTCAAAAATCCACTCCGTTTCTCACTCTAATGGAGCGGCAGTTGGTTTCAGTTACATTATACGTTTCGGCAGTTGGAAATTTCGCTCGTTTTTTGCTATTTACGTCACCACCGTGACTCCGAATCCCACTAAAAATAATAGCTCCCTTCTCTAGCCACAGGTTTTGATGCCACTTTTGTGGGGGTGCACGCAGCGGTACGAGCCGCATTAACGGTGACGGAAGAAAAATAAAGATCCATCTTTATTTTTCTTTATTTTGGGTGTAGAACAATAGACCTTTTTCACGACAACCGGAAGCTGCATCTGATAGGGCTGGGGTACTTCCTGTTTTATTGGCTGTATTTCAAGTACTCTAAGAAAAATGTTTCTCCTCCGGTCC
>CAEGAE010001420.1:0-65847 GCA_903067095.1 Girardinus metallicus
AGATAGATAGATAGATAGATAGATAGATAGATAGATAGATAGATAGATAGATAGATAGATAGATAGATAGATAGAGACACATGCGGGGGGGTAAGAGGGGCAGCAAAAGGGGCTTGAGTCCCTGACCCTTGTGCTCCTTGGCCCCAAATGCCCTTTTGTTAAATTTTTTTTTACATTTTTTATTCATTTATTTTATTTCCTAATCCCTCCTCTGACACATAATAACATGTACTAAAATTAATTATTATTATTATTATTATTATTATTGTATTTTGCAAGAGAAACAACATATAAGCCCTTCGGTCACCTTATTACCTTTGACCTTTTGCCCGTGACGCACGACGCAATTGCCTCTCGGCGGCTAACTGCGGAGCTCAACGTAACGAACGTTCAATTTTTTTTTTTTTTTTTTTTGAACGTTCAATTTTTGGTCAATTTAAAAACAGAAAAAAAAACAGAAAAAGTTTTTGGTGAGTAAAGTGGAGTAGGCCTGCTCCTTGTCAGATAACGGGAAAACGTTGAACCGTTTCTGCTTCAGCACGGAGTAGCGGTTTAAGCAGCGAGGTAATGAAATACAACAGACACCGACAGGCCTCTGTCTTTCTCTGAAGAACCACTGAGCGGGAGGAGACGGCCAGGTGAGGAAAAACTGTTTTTATCTATCGATTCAGTATTTCTATCATACAGACATTAGGCTGGTGTTGTTGTGCTATTAGCTAGCTGCTAGAGAACTATAAAACTTCTTCCTTGTGCCAGTAAAGAACTGCGCAGTCATTCTTCAGTGTTGCTTAGGCAATAGGGGGCACATCGTCCGAAACCTACCATCTCTATGATGGATATATGTCTGATTTTCTAATTTCCTTTGCTGCACAATGTACATTGCATTTATTCTAGCGTTAGGTAAACGTATCTTGAAGTACTTAAATAAAAGTCCAACAAGGACATTCATTTAGATTTAAAAATAACTCAGCCTGAACTACCATGATAGATGTAATGTATTTAATAATCAATCAAGCTGCTCCTGTCCAATAAAAGCGTGTCATTAATGAAGGGGGAAAAACTCAATCCAGACTTTTAAGTAAGTTTAGGGTCTGGCTCGCAGAGTATGGACTTAAATTTGTTTCACAATAATTCAATGAAAAATAAAACTAACCTCAGTTAAGTAAAATAAAATTGTAATCAAAACTTTTGGAATTGGAATGATTTCTTTTTTTAAAACAAAAATGTTGTTTAAAAACTTAAAATAAATAAAATCACTCATTTTTGTCTCATGAACTGAAAAAGTTATTTGCAAAACGTAAACTTTCATGTGCACGTCAGAAATCTTTGGCTGTGATTCTAGGCCCTGCCCTGGACGTCGTGTGAGAATCGCAAGCAAAGACTTCTGACATGCGCAAATAAGTTTGTTTTGCAAATAATAATCTTTGGTTTTGCAAATAAAATTAAAGAGCAGAGTGCATCAGAGTCCCATATGGTAAAGTGGAACACTTTTCAGAAAAAAAAAAAAAAAAAATCACTGGAGGCAGCTTTGGCAGCAGGTGACCTTCAGTCACGAGCTGCAAAAGACAAAGAAAAGCAGAGGAACAGAGAAATTTTATCTCTGTTGATTTCCATTTCACTTTATCTGGCAGGACATGACATGTCATTTAGAGGAGATGATGAGACTTCAGGAAGCCTAAATGCTAAATCGAGGCAATTTTTTCTTAGAGCTCGTGGAGTTATTGAGCAAGTATGATAGTGTCATTAAATTGCACCTTGATGGGTTGAAAGAAACCCTGGAAAGTCACAAAAGACCACTGGTCTCACAACTATCAAACAGAACACAAGACGACATAATCAAAGGTGTAGCAGTAAGGCGTGCCATCAAAACTGAAATAAAAGAAAGTGAGCTGTATTCCATTCTTATTGCCGAAACCACAGATGTTTCGCACACGGAACAAGCGTCCTTTCTGGTCAGGTACGTGCACAACATGCAGAAGAAGGAGCGATTTATTCTGAACAAGCGGAGAAGCCCTTGAAAATCTGGTTCTGGACATACTGGAGGAAAGCGACCTAAAACTGGATAACATCTGTCAAGAATTGTGGAAGAGCTGGTGAGGCATTCGCAGCGGACCCAGGTTGAAGTGAGGAAAAATAATGAAATTTACACTAAGAAACCCAAAGTCCAGGCAGCACAGAAGAGCGGGAGGCTAGGGCTCAAAACTGGTAGAAAACTGGAAATCTTTGGAGCAACACACAAACGACAGACTTGACCAAAGACAAGACTAGGACCCAACAAGGAACACAGGTGGGTTTAAATACAGAGGGAGGGAATCAGGAGTAGCAAGGGACAGCTGGGGACAACCAGGGGGTAGACAGGACAACACAAAGACTCCACAGAACACAGAAACCTAAATAAACACACAGAGAAACTCAAATCACTACAACATCAGAGGTCAGGGAGCAGCAAACATGAGAGGACACTGAAAGGGACTTCAGGCAAGTATTCTCGGGCAGAATCCCAAGACTTTGTATGTCCACACAGTTGAAAGTGCCAAATCAAATATATGTTTTGTCACATTTTTCAACTTGGTTGAAAAACTTTGCATGTTCATTGGAAACTCATCAAAAAGACATACTGCCTTTATTGATGTTCAGAAACGAATGCAACCACATCAGCGCCCAGTCGAACTGCAAAAGTTGCCTGACACTCGATGGGCCTGCAGAGAAAGTGCCCTGAAGACTCACAGGAAAGTTCTTCCAGCTGTTATGAAATTTTTAGAGAATATGACTCAGCAAAGCCCCCCTGATCCATCAGCAGGTGACGCAGCAATCCTTTTGAAGAACATCAATTTTGAATTCTTCTTATGTCTGGAAATTACCAAGTGACTGCAGTCGCATCAGATGCCCTACAGCAGAAAGATATGGACCTGGCTGCAGCCTGCAAAATTGTCGAAGGGGTTCTACAGACACTGGAGCGTCGCGGAACAGAAGAAGAATCTGAGGAAATGTATAGGAAAGCCACAGGAAAGGCTGCATCTGTGGGGCTCGACACTCCTGAAGAAGTCAGTGGAGACGGAAGGAAGAGGAAAGTGCCAGCAAAGTTTTCTGCGGTTGGTACAGCCACTTCTGATGACCATGTTTTCAGTACTTTGAAGGAGTCCTACCGTGCACAGGTATATTATGTTTTTGTAGACTCCATTACACAAGAGCTTCAGAAACGGTTTAAGGGAGGAGCTAATTCTGCCTGGGAAATATTACATGCCCTCCACTGCCTTACTGTCCCAGAAAACTGGACCAACGCAACATTTCCTCCAAAAGCACTTCAAGCTCTAAAGATGCTCTGCCAGGCTTATGAAATTGATGACCAAGAAAAATTGCAGACAGAGCTGAATGTTTTTCACAGATCATATTTGGACCTTTCGTCTTCCAGTGTGTCTTCAATGCATGACGTCAAAAAACCAATGCTGCTTCGATTGTATATCTCACAATTTTGTAATTTAGCTCATTTAGTTCATTAAACTCTGAAAGCTGTGTGACTTTGCTAATATTCTATCATCCTACAATGTGGTTAGATGTGCCCTTTTTTTTGAGCACCTGCCCCTTTAGTGGTCTCTGCACAGCCCTGGATGGATAGATAGATAGAATGTGTTTGAATGAGTACAAAAGCAAATTTAAATACATTCAGCATTTTTCATATTGTCTTACTTTATTCATATAGATCACGGACTGCAAAATATGAGTCCATTGGGAACAGCTCATCAAGCTGAAAGAAACGGTCCAAACAGATAAAAAGCTATTTATTAATTACCCGCTATGGTGTAATTACATGCCAGTACGTCTTGCCATATTTTGCTAAAAGGCATTTATCATGTAGTCTATCGCGTTCAGACCGGAGAGATAGAGATCTGCGGGGTGTTTGGGCCAACTCAGGGTGGAAGGTTGCAGGTTCTTATTATCTCCTTCCCATGCCGATTTGAACAAGGACTTCATTTCCCATGGTGCTCTGCGCCTCGCCCGACAATCTGTGGAAATCTCAATGCGCCTGCGTATCCAGACGTGGCAACGGCATCATGGCCTCCTGGATTCGCTACAGGAGAAAGATGAGAGAGGCGACAATGTTCGCGCTGGTGCTGCTGGTGAGTGTGCTGGTCGCCTGTTTTGTGTCGCGGGAGCTGCACGTGCTCTGCGTGTCTCTCCGGCGCGCGTGGGGGGAGATGGCGCGCGGCGTTGCCTTTGGAGAAGGAGGACTCTGAATCGGTCTCTCCAGGTTGTCTCCTAGCCTCTCTCCGCGCAGCGGCTTCGGGAGGTGAAGTTGACAGCCGCTTGGTGAAGTTAGTGCCCACGCCACGCAGACCCCCGCTACTATTACGGCACAGTAACGGCGGGCATTGTCGCTAGTGTTGTGTGTTTACCTGCAGACAGAGGGCGGGTTTCTGGTCTCCTGTGCTGCTCTGCGGTGTCTGAGCCGGCTGACGTTCATTGAAAACAGTAAAGTCACAGCAAGCTGAACCACTGGGATAGCGAACCTGTAACTTTTAGTTCTCCATACATATATTCCGTGTCGAGTTACAGAAGCAGTATTCAGCGTTTCAGGAACTGCTCTGTTCTGTTCCAGCTTGTCAGGCGGAGAAATGAAAGTGTATAACTTTCACATTAGCATACCGCCGTATATCAGTGCTCAACAGAAGTGGCCTTTGGCAGCAGCACCGTGGGCCTTGCTTGGTTTATGGAGTAACTGGCAAGAAAATATATGATGTCTCATATTGTACGACCTGAGGTGAGAAAGCCTGGAGTATAAGAATCTCAGAGGTTGCTACTAATGAGCTACATTTACTCAGTTGCATTTACTTGAGCAACTTTGAAATAAAAGTTGCTCAAGTAACTTTTATTTTAAAGTTTTGGCTTTAAGAAGCTAAAACTTCTTAAAGTAGTTGTACTGTGTCATACATTTTGACATGAGTAGTATTGAGTTCAAGTTTTGGCTGCTCTACCCATCTCTGAAGAATTTTATGTTTTTATTCCCTAAAATGACAGAAAATGATTGGTATTTTCCATTTTCAAAATGTTTTTTTTTTTTTTTTTTTTTTTCTGGCTGTTTTGTTCAGTATACTGATTCAATCTGTGGCCTGTAATCTGAAATGGATGAAACACTTACTGTTTTATCTCTGACTGCATCTTAACAGCCTTCTTCAAAGGATACGTCACACGTAGTTCCTGTGACAGAAAACGGTAGAGTAGAGATGCATTGGTGAATGTGGCTGACTTTTTTTCTTTAATTTTTTCTTCTTCTGTGTGTTTTTTTTAAAGGGTTGACCAATCCACACTGATTTCATCTAAAAGCTATATAATAAAAAGATGAACAAAAGTTATGGAAAATGTTTTTTTTTCTCCCTTGTTCCGCATTCCTCCTTCATGACTTGCATTTGGAGCAAAGCTGGTGTCACCTCTGGTTGAGCGAGCAAGTTATGGTAAAAAAGGATTTTGCTATTTTAAAACAGAAAAGTGTTTTGAGGCTTCAACTCTCATATCAATACTATTCAACCCACAAAAGCATTTCTTTATCAGTGTAGCACATTGTAAAGATAAATAAACTTTCGAACTCCAAAAAGTGCCTTACAGAGACACATTGTTACAACAAAGTAAAAAGAAAAGTTACTTTTAGTTCACAAACAGGTTGTTTTTAGTTATGAAATTCCTCCAAAACGTGTGAATGAGGTCAAAAAGGAAGTTGCTCGCTCATGTAAGGATTTGGGTGTAGATTAGAACGAGAAGGTTGATTTGAATTGAATTGAATTCATTTTTCCAAAAATGAATGAAACATGGAGGCTAAAGTAATAATAATAATAATAATAATAAAAACTATCCCAAAACAGAATTTCATAAAGAAATCTGTGAACACTGGCATTGAAAATGCATTAAATGTGATGGATTTGGCTATACAGGCTGGTATTCATACAGCTGTAAACCAATCTTTAAAACAAACAAATGCTTTCCGGGTCTGCTTCCTGTAGTGCTGCAGCTTTGACAAACTGTTGATGCATGGGTGTTTCTGTAAACTCATCTCTGTATGCTTTTGGGCAGCGGCAGTGTTTGTTGTGTTGGCGACAGGCCACTGCTCTTTGGAGCTGAAAGACATTCATTTGTAGAAAGTTAGAGTGCTCACTCTTGGCTACAATTAAGAGTGTGTATCAGCAGTAGACGAGGCAGGAAAGGTGATTAGGGGACATAAAATCAACTTAGTAAGTAGAAAATATTTGGTTTTTAATACTCTTATTGATCATCTCTTGTCCCAATCCTGGTTTTGAATGATAATGTTGACCCTTAAGGCGAAGAATACGAAGGTTCATCTTTAGGCAGGAATTTATAAGGAGTTTGACAATTTTCTCGTTTCAGGAGTTTTGAGATTTGGTTTTTAATACTCTTATTGATACGTTGTGACTGCTTTAATATCGGCCCATAATAGATCTGTTTTTGGACTGTGGCTTGGCATGTATGACACCTTGAAAAGCCAGTAGAGTCGCAGAAAGGGATGAAGCGACTACAATACACATCTGCATTGGTTCGATAAGCAAACTGAATCGAAGTTAATAACCGACTTTTATTTCCGTCTTGTTGCCGTTTGTTTTTGTAGGATTAGGGGAAGCGTTTGGTCATGTGGTATCTGTTTGGTCATTGTCCATGATGGTGACAATCGTTTCTTTCATGGTGTTGAAAGGGTAGAGAAAAATATGTAACATCGGTTAATATCGGCTATAAAAGCAATATAAATGTCGGCTGTTGACATTGGCCAAAATTTTTCCATCAGCGCATCCCTTTTTGCAAGTATGTTTTTATTTGTCTAAGCACATCCAAACACTAAAAATACAAGATTACCGTCATAGGTGGTCATAACACATCCACATATTGTGTATATTAAAAAAAAGCAGATAATTTGAGTGACTACGAGTGTAGTGGGACAAGGTTTGTATGGAGAGTTGAGGAGTTTGGGGAACCGGATGAGGTCAAGGATTATTCGTCAATGCAATCAATAATAAAGCAGTCATTGTTGTTCAAAGAAAAACTCATGTTTAATTATAAACCACCAGAGATGGTTGAATTAAGGCTTTTCTTCTATGTTGCTTTTCACAGACATTCACAAAAATATCAAATGTAAACTTGGAGGGGGAAAAAAAAATCGCACGTTTAGATAGGCACCTAAACCTAATTAGACATAAAATAAAATGTATGTAAGGTAATAGAAATAAAACTTGAGACAGAAACCAGATTAAAGTAATGTTTTTGCAATTTTTTTTTTTTTTTCTTTTTTAATCCAATAAATCAACCAGGTTACAGCCGATACTCGGGTTGTTCATGTCAAATGTTGCCTCTGTGTCACTGATGAGGCATGGGTATTAACCATATTGACAGAAAAGCTAAAACAGCTGCAAAGTATTAAACTATAGAAGGAAATCTCAAGAGAAAAGGCAAGTCAAAAATGTCTACTAATCATTCTCTATAACTGTAGACTATATTTCATTTTCTATCACCGAAAGCAGTGGGCAACCGCTTCACGATGAACATGTAGCTCACCTGTTGCCGTAGTTTTTTTGCTTTTTAAATATCCTAGTAAATATGCGATTGCAGAAACGGATGCAGGCGTGGTTTTAACCAAAGGATCTCTGCTGTTGAGAATGTGATTAGGAAAGAAACTGCTCAGCAAAACAGAAGTAGCACAGATAGTTTGAAGGGGTACAGATCAAAATTTACTTCCTGCTGAAAGTTAAGGGAGATACTTGAGAAACGTTAAGGTGATTTGTGTTGAAGCTACAGATGGAGAACGGTTACCTTCTGCTCACGTGGCATCCCGTTTTGCTTTTTATTGCAGAGCATGCAGCACACCTTATAAAGCAGATAAGACTAGGAAAGGAACAGTTCACTCAGTCTAAGAAGGACATTTTAACAAAGGGCTTGAGATAAAAGCATCAGTTTTTCAATGCCAGATGACATTTAGCGTCTGGTTGTTCCACTGCACTGTAATCTGCTTAAAAACCAGATGGCAGAGATTCATTCACTTTGTTTAGTTTTTTCTTTCTTATCATGTAACGTTGGAAAAAGATAAGAACAAGTCAAAATGTTTGGAGAGCAGCGTAACAGCTCTTGATACAATCCACCGATGGGGGGGAAAAAAACGAAATGTAATTTGGAACTTAAATTTGCAGCGTTGTCTCTTGTGTTCAAGTAATCCCGCGTGTCCTATCGTGGGTAACAACGTGAAAAATTACTTAAACGGCTATACTAAAATGTGGCACCCTCCTTATCTTTTCCAGCATTGATCTTTAGTCACTCCGACCCGCATCTTGTGCTAGGCAGTGTGGTGATGAGAAGGACAGAGATTGTAATAAAATGCACCACCATTGTAGCGGCTCTCGCGACCAAGAGTTGTGCTGGATTTCCTCGCCTGGTGAGACGGTAAAGCAAAACGTTCAGTTCACGGGCTGAGGTGTGAACCCAGTGTGATCTGCAAAAACCATAAAAGTATCGCATGGGGTTAATAGACATTTAGTAATTCGTCTTACAGCTTTATTTCTCTTTTACTGAAAATGTTGCACAGATATGACATATCCACGGTGAGGTTTTTTTTTTTTTTGATCTGATCTGGATTGATTGGAACATAAAAACAGACCAGTGACCTCTTTTTTTTTCGTCATACTATGTGAAATGGCTCGTAATTTATGGTTTTGATAAATGAAATGATGAGCCAGCCTTTTCCTGCTCCAAAACATCATGTTGATATTTCTCTGTGCGAATTAAGGATTTGACATGTTCCTGGAAAATTGTCTCTTACGTCATGACAAATGTCATGAGATGTTTAAACGGCCAGATGGTCTAACTTCCTCTCTGACCCCTAAAGGGTGGGGCATCCCCGAGTTCTTTTAGAGATAGCAAGTTTTGATTTGGAAAACCAAATTGTACTTATAGCCTCTTAAAAAAAAGAGTATTTTCACCCCTTGGATCAATACTTTGCACAACTGCTTTTTCTTCTAGATGAGGCTGAGGGTCTACCAGATTTACTAAGACTTTTATTCTTTTTTTGCCTAATGGCTCAAATGGAGTCAGATTGCATAGATAACATATTTAAACATACATTTTCACATCTGGCTACTTACTCTCAATTGAATCAGTCAAGATGTTGACTGTATATTTTGATATCAAGTTCTCCATTTTAATTCTAGCTGTGTGCTTATGGTGATTGTTTTGCTGAGAGACAAACATTCGCACAAGTCTTAAGTCTTATGTGGCTTCTAGAAGCTACTTCCAGTTCATCTTCCCATTAACTCTGACTTGCTAAAGAAAAGCTTCCCCACATCAAGATGCTACCACCAACGTCATTAGATGGCGGTGATGGTGTGTTCAAGGTTACGAGGAGTGTTTGATTTCCGTGACTCCTGCCGACTTGTTTGCAGAGCAGAACGTTCAGTTTGGGTCGTATCTGACCAGAGCAGCCTGTTTCTCGTGTTTGATGTGCTCCTGGGTGGCTTATGGGAAACTAAAACACAAGATTTTATAGCTTTTTAAAAAAAACAAAACAAGAAATTGAAGGTAGATTTGTAATGTGCACATTAAACAGATGTTATAGTATGATTTTTTTTCTTTTAAATGCTTCTCTTGTATAACCCAAGTACATCAAAAGTTGACTAAATTCACTCTTCAGAAACCAAATATACCTCCAGTTACTAAAGAATAGTGGTAAAGTACCCACTATGGTAAAGTGGTATTCTTAACCACTATTGTTTAGTGGTAAAGAATAGTGGTACAAATACTGGGTATCCATTGTACTATGAAATTAGTTAATTTCATAGTATCTTTAGACTATTTTCATAATTTGTATTACCATTTTACTATATTTTCTTGACTTGTTTTTCCCAGGGAAACAGTGAAACGCTCAGTATTCTTTTCCTGCCACTAGTCTTGAGCCGTTACCATATCGTTCAGAGCCACTCAGGAGTTTTCCATGGAACGTCTCAGAGCTGCAGCTTTTACAGTATTAGATGTGAGATGGTGAACAAAGATCCATCAGAGATATTTGACTGACTGGATGATTTTAATGTGGAAGCTTTGAACATCATCCACTAATCCACCTGTAAAAATAATGTAATAAAAGGCTTACCTGGGTCGAAGTTATCGATTATGTTGTCATTGGTAAAAAAAAAAAAAAAAAAAAAAAGAGTATGTCCGGGGTGGCTGTTCTCGGCTTGTATAAATCAAGCTGCATATCGTTATGGCCAATGCGTTCCCCGATGCATTCATTTCAGCTATGAATTAATCCGTTTCTGCCTCCGTATGCATGAACTGCTTGGAGATAAAGCCTTAGATGAAATCATGAGCATTGCAGTAATTCTGCTTCTGAATTGGCCTGTCACTTACCATGTGTAATAGAGAAACTGTCAGCCCCCTGTTTTTTTTTTTATTTTTAATCATTGTACATCTGTCACTGAAGGATGACACACACCATTCAGCTGATGGAAGACATTTTATCACAGCCATCGGCAACCGCCGCCTTGACGACGACAACGGTGTCGTTCTTCGGTACCTCCGTTTTAGGAGGAGGCGCTGCCGCTCTGAATATTTCATGGTACAGTGTTTAGAGCTGTTCCACATTAATAGAACAAGACCCTTCAGCAGCAGGCCGTTTATCTATCTGCAGCCTTGATGTGTTGAAAGAGCATTTGAACATGTCAGACTAAGTAATTCATAATGAGTATGTGAGCAACAAAAAGAAAAAAAAAAGGGCTACTTGGGCTAGCATTATTCTAATTAGTGTTGATTGTTAAATTTCTGTTTGAGTGGCTTCATCAAAATGTGGTCTCCTAAGAATCAAACACCCACATCTGGGGTTAAAAAGTTAGAAATGTTTTCTGTGTTGAATTTGAGCTTTAATGGATGAAAGAGGCAGGTTTATGCATGGAGGGGTTTTAGTAATTTATAATGAATTCTGATAACCACCTTCATAGCACTTTAGGCTCTTTTGATAGAAACACACTATTCCTCTGATTATAGATATTTGAAGTGCGTCTTCACTGGTTCTTATCAAATTCAAAAATAACTCCTTATTAAGTCTGGTAGAGGCTGTGGTTAGTGAGGGAGGAAGAACGTTGGCACATCTCTTTCACATGCTGGGATTAGATTCTCTGCACTGTCAACTTAGACCCCAAGAATGAATTGTAGAATATAAGTAGAACATTTCTGAAGAAATCTGAACTGGACCTGCCAAAGTGTGCCCAGTCAGAGTTGACTCATGGTTGCTAAAAACTTTACAAGACCGACTGATTGTAGTGACGTAATGGGTATAAAATATTGAATCAAATGTTGTGCTACATGACTGGCTTTATTTTAACCCTTACATTTAACTTTATGACACGCAAAATTACAAGGGGATCGCCAATATTGTCTCCAAGTGTATTCTGGGTAAAGCTTGTTACCAGCCGTCCACCAGCATCATAGTCAGTCACTTGGCAACAAATGGCAAACTATATGGAGCATTTTTACGGACTAAGTTAACAAGAGTGGAGCTCCATGGAGCGGCAAAGTGAAAAGAATAGAAGAAAAAGAGAGCAAGGAAAAGCCAAAAAAAACCGGACGCATATTTTGCTCGTCGTCTTGGAGATGAATCGGACTTTTTTGTTGGCAGCGATTCAGGCCCGCCAAAACTGCCAGCACAGCCAGGGAGCCGGGCTAGTTACAGGTAGCAACTCTGTTATTCACAATGTGTGATTTAGCTCTAGACCAGGTTTCATATGCACATTCACTGAACCCTCCTTTAGTGATAAATAAAATATTTTTTTTTTTTTTCCAAAGTCAAGACATAGGTATATGTTTTTTTTACTGGTGCACTAAATGAGCCGTGGATGAACATCACCTTGCTCAAAGAACAAAACCAACACAGTGCATGAACTCACAACAAATCACGGTATTAATTTATTCTGGCCCCCCAAAAATATTTCGGCCCCATAAAAGAATTTCAACCCCCAAAAATATTAATTTTACTATGTTGCTAATTAAAAATATATTTGGATTTTTTGAAGAATTTTTTTTTTTTTTTTAATAACTCAATTTTTTAAAATTTTAAATTTAATTTGTTTTTTGTCATTTTGAATCCACAAAATAATTTTTTGGGGCCAGAATAAAGCATTGCCCAAATTACGTACCTGCAAATCAGTGTGACTTATGCTGCTGTTTTTGGGAGACCAGTTCAGATATGTATGGCTTCACCTTGGCAAGTGCTACTCTGATGTCATCTTCACAGCAAAGTCTGTTCCTTTTCTTCTATTTTTGCTCGACATATTTAGTATGGATTCAAGTATTAAGAAAGAAACCACACAACGTACAACCACAACAGCCGTTGATTACTGCGCGCACTAAATTCCCCACAGCACCGATTGGCTAAGCAATGTGGTGCAGGGCTGCGCTCAGCTGGGGTTGCTAGGTAACAGTGCCTGCTGATTGTGACTGAAAAATCTGGAGGTTTTTGAAATGGCTTGTTTTCCAGACATCAACTGAACATTTGAGTATTAGCACTTGGATTCTTTCTAGACGCAGTCAAGACCCAAATGGAAGGACAAGAAAGTGCAAAAGCACAACATTGCATAATAGGTCCCCTTTAAAAGTTAAGGAACAATTGTGTTCCTGACTGGGAATCAAAATGAAGTAAGCTTATTTCCTGTGGGATTTGGATGTTCCATTTCTTATCTCATTCTAATCTAGCTCCTGTTGCCACTGACTGATAACCACAGACTGCTGTCCTCTGAAACATGTCCCCTAGCCAGCCACTAATGAGACTTCTCTTTGCCAAGCGCTCCCCTCTTGGGTCCCATACAGACACCGAAACATCTTATGTTTACCTTGTTGGCACGGCTACTTAAACACATGCACACAGGTGACAAAAACACCACACCTGAGCACAAATTATACTTGGTAAGACTAATGGGGTGCCTTTCGTGTTGCCATATGGCTGGATGCAGCGGTAGACACTTTCTACCAACTGAAAGCGATTCGTCGCTCAACCAAGCTATAGTCACAGAGGTTGTTTTTTTTTAAATAAACATGACATATGTGAGTTTCCTACAAGTACTAAAGTATAGTGGTTGAAAGTCTGTGAAGAAATGCTAACTTTTAATAAGCGCAGATAGCCTTCCATTACTCCTTTTTATAAACAAACCCACAGATTCGCTTTTGTTTTCTGCTTTTTTTTTTTCTCTATGAGGCCCATAGATTTGTACTAATTTTTAAATTGTACTTTAATGTAAGTTTCCGTCACTCTTTTAAGATTCACGGCACTCGCACCTCGGAGGGGGAAATCTCGTTAGAAATTAAAGTAGAAAAAGAGGCTGACAGGTGCTAGTTTTCATTCCGGGTGACATCACTCATCAGGCTGCTGGATCGCTAAGCACACAGACAATGTTCGGTGTCTAATTTAGTTCTCCGTAGGCAGAAACGGAGCGCTTTTTAATGAATGGTGATGGCGTGCAGAGGATTAGAATGCAAAGAAACAGCTTTATGTGGCTGGAGTGTAATCAGTCTTCTTTTTTTTTTTTTTCTTTTTTTTTTTAAGTCATCTTTGATTAAAGTCCAATCCACACGGTATGGGTTTTGTTTGCCATATTAGAAGTTTCACACTATTTGCTCAACTGCTGGTAAGTGTGAAGGCGCAGGACCTGCCTGTTTGAAGTGACTTTTTTTTTCACTACTGTTAGCTTAAGATGTCACTTATGTTCTTCAGATATAAATGTTGTGTAAAATGTAAATTAAAAGCTTTTTTTTTTTCATCATAAAAACAAATTACTTTAACGTACTTTGCGTTTGGAATATTTTGGAATAATATATTTTTATTTCAGCATATATATATATGCATAATTTTTATACATATATTCAAAAAAATTTATGATTTTTTTAAAAGTGTTTTATCTATTTATAATTAAAGAGGCAGTTGACATGACATTCTCAGCAAATGTTAGTAACAAACGGACCATAGATGCCAATGACAAATATTTACATTTCTGTATTAGGGCTATTATTGATTTAAAAAAACAAAACAAACTTAATTGATCATAAAGGAGTACATTTCTACCAAAAATCATTTGCAAAAAATTGGATATTCTCCGAGTAAACGCATATACTTACAATGTTAAACTAGGACATTCTCTTACATTGCAAAGTCATATATAAACTGATGTTTTTTGAGATTATGAAGTCGGACATAGAACGCCAAATGTCCTCTCAGTATTTATGAATAGTGTATTTGGATAGAACGACGTCTCCCAGGTGCGGACGCGATGGGGACAAGTCGCAGCTTCTTCCTCACCGTCTCAGGCGGATCTCATTCGAGGCGTTCATGGCAATCTGACCTTCTGAGATGTCGTTTTGATTCAGGAAAGGATTCAAGATCTATTACTTACACTTTGGAAAATGTCCAGGTACCAACCTCCTAAACTTACTACTTAAACCTTAAGGACGTCCATTTTTTGGTCACAAATGTCTGAGAACTTATTAAAGTTCTTTTTTTTTCTTTCTCTGATGGTACTTTGTCTTACAAATTTCTGAATTTACGATGCCAGGGAATGTCCTCGTTTTAATATCGTAAATATCTGCCCTTAATCCTGGGAACTCTTTTTCCTCCCTCACTTTTATGGCTTTTCGACATCAGAGAATAGAGTTTTTTGGCAGAAATTCATGCACATAATTTTTTTTTTCCTTGCAATGGTTCTAATATTCCATAAATATTAAACACACAAAGAAAGGGAGTCTTTGAAACCATGGTTACCATGAACAAACACTTGTTACTTGTACAGAAGCAACTTTTTGAAAGAGTTTTAATGTAGATCTACCTTAAGGATCTACCTTGAGGTAGATCCTTAAGGTAGGGCGACTGTGGCTCTGTGGGAAGAGTAGTTGTCTTGTGATCGGAAGGTCGTAGGTTCAATTCCAGCTTCCTCCTGCCCCATGTCGATGTGCCCTTGGGCAAGGCACTTAACCCTAAAACTGCCTACCGATCTGCGTATCGGTGTATGAATGTGTGAGCGTTTGTGAGAGCGAATGGGTGAATAACTATAGTGTAAAGCGCTTTTAGTGGTCAGAAATGATCGGAAAAAGCTCTATATAAGTTCAGTCCATTTACCATTCAGTCCATTTTAGATCCTTACCTTAAATCTGAGATATCCAAAAGGCTGCAGACAAATCCAAATCTTCTTTACTGTGATATTGTGGAAGTCAGGAGAAAAAGACGAAAAGTAATTTTGAGTCTTGTTTTTTTCTCAATGTCTTCCAACCAAAACCAAAAATGGAATGAAGCTTAACTGTTGGTGTCTTCTCGCCTCACCTTCTGCCCGTCACAATAAGAGCATACATTCGGGTGTGAAATATATACATTGCATCAGCCACAATATGTTTAAATTTCCTCTCATAGCTCGATCAAACACGGACATCCGCTTGTAGAAAGTACACTTCTCTTTTCAAATACTTTCTAGCATCTAATGAAAAATTCCTACTTGTTGAAGGCTGTCTCCGGAAGCTTCTTTTTACGGGGCCAGAAACCTTCCTCCTCCCTGAGAAATATGAATTCAGGCATCGATTTCCTTCTGACTGAATGCTCAAAATGTGGAAGTTGTGTTCAGGTGTAGGAGGAAATGGTAAATTAGGATTTTGGTTTTCGGGTTCTGGAGGTTTTTCTTTCAGCGAGTGTAACATTTAATGACCAGTTGTGTGTTTCGTGTGTGCTTCCCCAGATGCTGATGCTGTCGTCGTCGCTGGCAGCTGTGAAGGTGTCTCCTCTCATAGAGAAGGTCAGCGACCACAAAGACTTCAAGAAGCTGCTCAGGACAAGAACCAATGTCCTGGTGCTCTACACTAAGACAGGTTGGAAACAACAGCTGCCCACTCTGAATCCTTAAGTTTGTTCAGCCGACAGGTTTGCCAGTGCAGCTTCTAGATGAATGGATGCAATCTGACACCTTTCATTGGTTTGGGCTCAACGCATGTTTACAACCCTAACTATTCGACATGCCTTCACATCAGCAAGGTTTGGGAGAACCTATCAATTCCCATACAGTAAACAGACAAAATTATTTATTTGAACAAATTCTGGCAGCTGACGGGTGTTTTTATTTTTCCCTCTGAGATTTCCTGCATTGATAGTAATTACTGGTGCAGCTATGGTTGGGTTATCCAGTGCGATTGGGTTGCTCCCAACTACATCTGTTCATAACTCTCTTTATGACATCCACACTCAGTGGTGGTGATGCTGCTGAATTTGGCCTCAGATTTTAGAACTTCTTGATCTGCACTTGATTTAAAAGTTGACTTCACTGCTTAAATAATTGGGAATTCATGGACTGGTCAAACTCTGGCATTTACCCCACGGTGCCATAAAATAGACTTTTACTCAGCAGCCAAATTAGAAGCAATAAATCGGACGCTAACTTCATTATCATGAGGTGGTGGGGGATTTATTCTTCTGAAGCAAGAGCAAAAAAACTGTTGAAAATGTAATTTAATGAACGGGGAGGTTAAATGAACTTTTATGTTTTCATGGGAAATCAGTTGGCAGCAATCACCTTCAAAAGTTTTGGCTATGACTGACAGCACAGTTGTACCTTAAAAAAGTTTTAATGACTAGTTGTGGAAATGAACTTTAAAGTGCGATGGCCCTGTTGGGAAAACCGGCCAGCCTGACCAGATTTCCTCAGGCTTTTGCCTCTGATCAAGTTAAGATTCCCAGTTATCAGGATAAGAAGCAGCTAGCTCTTAGCATCAAGTCTCAGTGAGGTTACGCAGTCGTGGGCATTAATTCACTGCAAGTCCTCATCCCAACCGTGATGAGATTAGCACACGTCAAGACTAAGATTGCCAGTAGCTTAAAAATAAAAGATGGCCTCTGACAGCATATTACGGCGATAGTAAATAGAAAAAAAAATGGAAGAGTAAATGTCCTCCAAAAAACTTCAAAACTTTTAAGTTGATCTCAGAGATGTTTTTGAAAAGAGTTTCTGAGTTTGAAAAGTCGAGGATTTGCCAGAGTTCTTTTTCGCCTTTTGGAAAGTTTCAAACTTTGAAAATTTTCGACTTTCACATATTTTCTGAGTTACAAATGTTGATGATTTTCGAATTTTAAAACTAGAAAATTACTGGGGTTAATTTCAAAATTACGGAGTTATTTCTTGCAAATTTCAAACTCCAACATTTCCACTTTTTTTTTCCCCGAGAAAAATTCAGAGATTAATTTCAAAATTTCCAGCTTTTCATCGTAGAAATTATATTTTTTTTCACTAGAAAATTCCTGAAATGAATTCCATGATTTCTGAGAGTTTTGGTGGAATCAAAAAATGTGTGGCAACATTTCTCTTCAAACATCAAAAAAAGATTTATTCTTATTCAGTTATATTATTAAATATTAACTTTTCTTCTTATTGCATGCCACAAACACAAAATGCAGAGAATTTACCATCCTGCTATCTCTGGCATGATAAGTACAAATAAAAAGAAGCCATTATAATGTAGATTATAAAAGAAAAGGTGTGGACAATATTAAGCTGCAATTAAACAAAAATAGAGCTAATTTTAAGTCCTCATGAGTTAAACTTCTGGAAACATGTCAGTTTCTTCAAGTGTTATGAATGCAATAGAAATCATAATGCGTTAACTTTCTTATCTATGAGTTGAAATTTGATTGAGTTTATTATCACCAATGAAACGAAATCATAACAGAAGTAATATACATTTCCATCAGCTGCATGAAGTCTGCTGCTTAACACAGAATTTGTGCACTAATCAACAGAATGTGGGACCAAATGTTTCCTCAAACACTAATTCTGTGGTAAACGCAGCTCAGTGGCTAATTTCACAGAGTGCATTTGGCAGCTTTAAGAACATTTTTAAGTGGCTTTATTGTTTTTACGTCTGCTCATAATTAACCCCTGAGTTTTGTCTCCTAAGCTGTTTGTTGTACGTTGTGAAAAATTTCAGTTTATCATCACCCAACTTGAGATCTGTTCAGACTTTAGCCGCTTTACCCTCTGGAACCCTAAACGTGTTTTCACCAAAGATGGCAGCATCTTTGGTGATGAAGTTGGTTAATGTTACTAAAGTGAAAATATGCAGGCGATATGAGTAATATGAGGCCGAAATGAGAGAGTACAACACCCACACGGTCTACCTGGAGCGAAGGGTTAACGAGCGTTATCCATATTGATAAAATTGACTAGACCATTGCAAGAATTAGTTGTTTTGGTGTTAGCTTGGAAATATTTTCCTAATGCATGCATGAATTACAATAAAAACAATCATTCAAGAGTATGCGTGGTAACGTTTGCGGTCGTCTTGAAGGGTGCTGTCCTGAAGAATGCTGATGGTGACTCGGCACCTAAAAATAAGCCGGACCTGGACCGGTCCAACAACGCATTCGGTTCACACACTAAACAAAACGCGCTGCTGTCAGTGGGAGGATAAAAATGATGAATTGCATTAAGGAGTAGAATATGCCTTTGCTTGCTTTGCTCAGAGGAATCCACTTTGCTTGCCATAACTGATAAAAGTCTGATATAATGCAGTGCGTATTATATCGCAGTGTTTTCTTTTCCCTAAAAGAAAACAGCGCGAAATGTACACCTTGGTTGTTGTTTTTTTGTTGTTGTTCTTTTTTATCTGACATAGCAGATTGAGCAAGTCTCCAGCGGACTGCTTTGGTTGAGTTAACACAAAACAATCATAACATCTGGTAATATAGCTGCTGAGATGTATAGCTCCTAGAAACCTGCCTGTTTTTCATCCTCGTACCCCCAGAAAGACATCATCCCATTTCCACCCTTTTGTGTCCGAGCATAATCTTCCCGTCTTCCGAACATTGACGCCATTGTCCGGTGATGAAAGCGGACGTAACTCGAGCCACTTGTGATAGACCCGTCTCATGAATCCTCTTCCATCGTCGCTCTAACCCAAACCCAGCGAGCTCTTTCTTTCTCACCTTTTTGCTTCAGCGAAGCGGCGATCCCGGCGGCTGTAATCCAACCCGTGGTCTCTTTGTCTGAATTGACGGCGTTATCTGCGTCTTGTCTGGGCTGTAAAGCTGTTTGGGTAATGAGGCTGATCATTTTATTCTCTGTCCACAGCCACATCAGGGGACTCCTATCTGAAACTGTTGTCTGACGTTGCCCAAACAGTGAAGGGCCAGGGGACCATTGCGTGGGTCAACTGTGGGTAAGTAATTGGATGACTGGAATAAATCTCTTTCTTTGTTTGTTTTTTTTTTTTCTTTTTTAATTCCATGCTCTGTTCACACTTTCACTCTCTTTGTCAGGGAAATATTCTGACCAACTCTAAAAAGTATTTTCTGTCATAATTCATAATTCACTGAGGCGTAAATGACTCTTTTCCAAAGTTTCTATTGTAAAGGGCCAATCAGAAGGCCTGCTTGACCTTAATAGAGCAGATGAAGCTCTGGGTCTAATGCAGTACTTGTTTTAATGCTTTCGGTCAGTTTCTTTGTTTGCCATACACTATTTTTAAAAAAATGAATACGCAAATCATGCCTAATGTTTCTCTAACACTGCAACACAAGCTACTTCAGCATCGTCTTTTGTCTCTTATTTTCTGAGAATATATTGAAGCAGCTTCTGTTGAAACCGTGGTGTGGGCATTAATCGTATGGTTTATCGTGATAAATTTATTTTCGTGATAAGAATTTGATTTATTGTTGTGATAAATTCCAATTAGTGTCTAAAAAAAACATAAAACATTCTGTGTTGTTGGGATTTTCCACAGTTTGTTCAGTGAGAGCATCAACAAATATCAAAGAAATTAGTTACTGTGTGCAGTTTAGGGACACAAATCACACTACTTTATCTGACTGATGTTTTAAAGAGGCGTATTACAAATGGATCTTTTGTTCCAAGAGCAATATTTATTTTTGTGGGGTTGTGTTTGTGGGGGATATGTTATCTGCTGTGTTATGTAGTCATATGCCTAAAACAGAAGTAATAAGTAGTGCTCACTTTTATTGTTATCACAATAGAGCCACAAAAATATCATGATAAAATCTAGAGTCCACCGGTGTCAGCCGATGCCAAACATCAAATATCTGTATTGGAAGTGGAAAAAAAAAATGGATTGGTGCATTCCAGAACCTTTGCTGAGATAGATTAGATCTGTGTAAGTATCGGCCGATTACCAATCTCCTGAAATGGAGGAAATCCTCATCAATAAGTTGGCGCACCTCTAAAACCAACTAACTTGAATTTTGGACACAATCGAGCGTCCCAGCTGGAATACGATCCTTGTTTCAACGTTGGTTTTGATTTTCACGTGTCATAAACCTGTTTCATTTTAGACAGTAGAAGTCTGAAATGCTAAACAGACAAAGACGAGAATAGTTTCCTCTAATCTGTCTTTCTTTGCTCCCCAATGATCTGACTTTTTGACGCTTGCTTTTTTTTGTTCTTCTTCTTTCTGCCCTTCTGATGCTCAATTTCACCATCTTCTTTTTCATGCCTGTCAACCCATCAACTGCATGAACTCTGCTTCTCAGCAGAGAGAACAGAATGTATAATAACACCGGAAACAACAAGGAAGGGAGTAAGTCCCCTTCGACACCTGGAGCTCATTCCAGCATTCACAATCTCTCTCAAGCTTGTCCGAGATTGAAGACGAGGTGGACGGCAGAAAGAGCTAAATTCAAAAATACTTTGAAGGACCTGTCAAAGGTGCCGGTGTCCGTGTTACAGTACAAAGGCGCTCTGTGGTGCATGTCCGTCTTTAGTGTATACTTTCTGCCTCGCTCACTCTTTTTCACTCTTTTACCCTCACCAACTTTAGAACGTTAAAGCGAGTGCCAAAGCTAAGCAGAATTTCATTCTGGCCCACACACCCGCCAGGGGAGTTCGAGTTAACCGGGTTTATCACTGTAGGACACGCGGACCCAATGCCAGGGCTCTCTAGCAAAGCATTGTACTAGTTGGCGTAATTCTCCATCATCTCAAACGGGCTGGCTCCGAATCAAAGCCCCAGCTGAGGGCTCATGGCGGACAGAGGGAGAAGGAGAGGATAGAGCGTCTCGCAGCGTGAGAACTGCTGGCACTGCCAAGGAAGACGGCCACCGAGGCCAGAATGACACACTTTGAACAGATGACAGCGACCTGAGTGTTGGCCAATCGGGTTCCACCAGTGGGATGGATGATCTCACACAGGAAGGAAATGGAGGGCCGGGCTGCCCCTTTCCCATTCCTCTGGAATTTTGGAAGAGAGCAAAGAAGACATAGAAGGATATACGAGTTTTGGCTGTCGCGCCGGGAATAGTAGAGCGGAACAAAACGAAGATTTGGGATCCAAATGTAACTTTTTGAATACTAATGTCAGGCCTTTATATTGGGGAGTTTTAAAAAGATTTTTGCCATTTATTTCTTTCTGCATGCCATACTTGTGAAAGGTTTTACTTTCTCAAGTGCCCCAGCAATGTTTATTAGATGTGTCTTATCGTGTTATTACCGGCAACACGATTTTTTATTCATTGGAGAAAGACCAATAAATAATACAAGTCTTCCGCTTTTAACATTCTCAAAACCATTTCTGCTTTGAATTTACATTTAGTCATTTCACTTCAAAAGCAATTCAGACGTCATTCCTGATCTTTGGTGACACCATTAATTTGAGTGATTCATCCATATGTCCCGTTTCCAGTTCACTCGCCCATCACTTCTTCAACCCATCAATCAGTCAATTGAACATGTTACAAGGCCTGAAAGGAAGCAAAATTGGAAAAATATTTAAAATCAGCTTAGAAAGGCTGTTTTTCTAATGACGCGTTGAGGATTTCCTTTAAGTTCTGCTTTTATGTAGAAAAATTCATATTTTTATTAATAGCCTCAGGCAACCATCTACCCATGTTTGATGTTTTGTTTGTTTTCTGGACCAGATTTTACATCTGAGTATTATTAAAGTATCTTAACTCATTAATTCATATATATTTTGTGGCCATTTTTGTAAATTAAAAACACAAAAAATAGAGTAATAGTGTTCTGCTTCCTCACCTTCACTCAGTCATCGCCACTAAATTGCTGAAAAAGTCTTTACTCAGATTAGAACAAAACAGAAATACCTTTTATTGTCCCACAATAGTGACTTAACATCCATGAAAATGAGTCGCCATTCCCAGGTTTCCTGCTCAGCACAGTGTTTGGCCATTGATGCGTGGTTTGCTGTTATTCCAGGGATGAATGGTAAATGACTGCATACATTCATTGAGCAACAAGTTGCTAACGTTGTCACACTCTGCCTTTGTTGTACTGAATGAACATCAGCTGGTTGGATCACCATAACTTTTCTGTTCTTCTGTTTCACTCAGTTTTTCTTGTCTATTTGATTTGGACAGCAGTCCACCGACGTAGTAATGCGTTGTTGTTGTTTTTTTTCCACTCTGAGTCGCTTGTAGAACAGCAACGCTACGTTTAATGTTAAGCAGGTACTGTGTGTTCTGTACCCGGATGATTCTGGTTTCAGAGGATCTGCTGATGTTTTATTCAAATACTGCAGCTCAGAACATTTTAAAATTCTTCGCTGGGTCAGTTTGTCCTACATTTGCTCATGTTTTTAATCATTTTCCAGGTAATATGAAGTTTTCCAATTTTCCGTCAAACACAAGTTTTATTTTAAGGACCATGTTGTTAACATTTGACAGTTTGTCTAAGAGTATGGATCTCAAACCACGGTACGTGTAGCACTGGGCTGCATTTAGTGGCTCTTGGATTTTGGTATCAACTACTGATACTCCCTGACATTCCCTCTAAAGATTTGTATAACTCCCTACTTTAATAGTTCATTGACCAAATATATGTTAAAATGGATTAATACCCATATCTTAGCACTAACGCAGAAGCTAACGTCTACAGTCTTCATCAGGTTCATCCAATCAATACCAAAGGAAATAAGTGGTGCTCCTGAACTGCTTGCTTGTTCGAAAGACAACAACAATAGCGTGTCAAGTCATATTGTGCCAAAACATTTAATATTTCCAAGCTGCATTTCCTTTTGAATATTTAATGAAGAAAACTCTGCATATTGGCAGATTGTCTGTGTATAATTTGAAGTCATGTTCCACAGAAAAGTCCCCAAGTTGGTGACTCCACAAATAGGCAGCGGCCTTCTGTATTACAAAAGTAAGAAAGTGTGATGGGAAGTACTGATTGGCTTCACACACAGAGGTCATTTCTTTCAAATGTGGCACATTTTGTTGTGTAAATAATTCTAAGCAAGTCTGAGTCTAAAGAAACTAGCAATCCTGGCATGCTCCAGATGTCAATGCCCACCACAAAAAAATTGGAAAAGGATTACAATTTTAAATGACATCAGTTTTGCATTTTCACTCACCTGAGTCGATTTAAAAAAAAAAAAGAAAAAAAAAAGTGTATTTTAAAAATGTGCCACTTTGAAAAGTTTAATATAATCTACTGATGGCGAACCCTTTTTCACCCGCGGCTGTGTGTATCAGTAATGTTACCAAGCAAGAAATCAGTGTAGGGAGTCAGAGACCAAAATAAGAAGACATTTGTTAAAATGTGTTTAAACCTTGGGCTATTTTCTGTTAGTGATGTAACATTTCTTTTTCTTTTTCTTTTTATTTGCCTCACAAACTCCCTGCATTCAGCACACCACCGTTAGAGGGAACGAGAAGTCTCGGCTTCATATCTCATATTCAGATGTCCCCAGGCTTCGGTGGAGCTGACAGATTTGCATCGCTGCCTCAAAATTGTTCGAAGAGTTTCGAAATTGATTCTTTTCTCCTGATTCCGCTTCAGAAGTAATTTTATTTCCACGACTTATGTCGCCTTAAAGACGACAAACGATACAGAACGAAATGGATACAGTTTTGAGAGCTTTTTTTTTTTTTTTTTTCTTCCGTTCCCTGCTCTCTCAAGGTCACCTGTATAAAAACGGCCCCTCCGAGAGACATTTCTGAATGGCTTCCTTGCGGCGTTCCCCTCACGTGGCAGTTTTTCAAGCTGTTGGAAGCAGCAGACTGATCTTGAATCAGGTGACTACACCAAATGCTGTACGTGTCGGGGGTTACATCTGCTCCTGTTGTGCCCTTACTGCTGCCATCTGCCACCAGAACTCAGCCTTGTTGTATCCCGTTCTTCACACGCTCCTCATCTGAACTACCGCCTGGCTGTACGCAGCCACACAGATTCAAACTTAGCGCAAAACAACACTGAGCGTATGCTGTGATTGTGTGGCGGCGGCCGCAGCTAGTTCTTCCTTTCTGAAGTCGGTTGCCCGTCGACTTGTCGTTTCCAAATGCTTCATCCGTCCATATTCTCGGTCACAATGGAGGAAGAGGAGTGTTGCGTGTCCCGCTAACACGGTAATACTACACTGTAGTATAACTGTGTTGGCACTCGCTATAGTAACTATAGCGAGTGTGAAGTACGTGTAGGTTGTTAGATGCATTTTTATTTCCAATCCAATTACAGATGTCTCAGTCAACGTTTTGATTGCTAACAATGTTTATCCACACTGAATGCTGTAGCTCAGTGTTCATATGTTGTGTTAGGAAAGTTGTTTACTGCATATCAAGTAGCAGATTGAACTTTAATGAAGAGCACTTCTCTTATATCTGTCATAAATATTAATTGAAATGCCAGTTAACAGTTGAAATGATATATTTTCATGTAATGTATATAAAGACTCACAACATTTTTCTCACCATCTGATTTTAAATAAGACTAAAGTTTTTCTGTTTTAGGTCAGATTAAACCCAATTTGTTTCTCAATGCCAGAATAAAATTTGTTTTTCCTTTTCTTTCGAGACTGCAGTGGTATTTGTGTGGGTTAGGGACCACAGCCACCCAAAAATAGCTAGACCCTCTAATAATGCTTAGAACTTTAGTTCACACTCCAAATGTACCTTAATATACATTCATACACACAATAAAAGCCAATATGTGCAACGTTCTTTATTTCCATTCCTAAGGCTACAGTCAAAAAGCACTGAGGAAAATAACCAGCCAATCCAGGCGCTCCTGGATTGGCTGGTTTGTTAACGCCGGCCAGTAGCATGTCACTGAAGCTAGCCTTTAAAATATGTGGCTATAACTCAGCCTTTAGCAGTGCGGTTAGATATTTCAGCTTCCCAAGCTTTTTCTTTTTCTTGTCATTTTTTTTAGATAATTGCCACAGAAAAGTCTGTGCCTCTTTCCGTATCGACATGACGACTGGACGTTGCCGTAGCGTTTATGTTTGACCAGAGATAATTTTGGTAATTCTAACTGACTTTAAACGGGAAATTACCGAGTTTCGATATTTATGGGTAAAGAGAGGAAAAATAAGAGACGAGAATAAAAGAAAAATTCACTTTCTGTTGAGTGGGACTCTCATTGAGGTTAAATACAGAGGAACTGTGTGTAATGGGTCAAATTATAGAGCAACAGGAATCACTCCATTTTTTAAATGGAGTGATTCCTTTTTTTGTCTGTTTTCAAAGTTAACATTTTGCAGCCTCTTATTTTAAAACACCTTCTTATTCATGTCCGCATGTCGATGTCTTCCAGTGATTCAGAGGGTCGCAAACTCTGTAAAAAAGTGAAGGTGGACCCGAGCTCCAAACGCGAGGGAGCGGAGCTGCTGCATTACAAGTGAGTCACCAGACGCTCAGCCGGACGTCACACACTCTCTTCACACCTCAGTGCGTTTTGGAAAGTAACGTCAATTTTGCAGCTAAAGAAAATGCATCATTCACCACTTGCTTCTGGGGCGGTGTGCATTGTGCCTTTTGTGTGTTTTTTTTGTTGTTTTTTTTCCAGAGATGGGACATTCCACACCGAGTACAACAGACCTGCTACATTTAAGGTTGGGCTTTTTCTCATGTTAGATTCGCTGCATGTTGGTAATGATGACTTGGCTTTGTTATTCTCTACACCCACTTCCTGTGTTTAGTTTGTTTTACTAGAATATTTAATCAGTGACGTTTTATATTTATCTGATGACACTGATTCCAGCGTTTCAGTATCATTTTGTGTGCATCTGTGCAAAACTTGCAGCAATTATGCGGATAGAGATAATAATTACGAATTGGATGCACACGCACACAAAAAGAATATATATATTGTTGGTTCTTATTAAAGCAGCTAAACATAGTGAGTTTGATTTGGTGAGATTTGAAGATAAAAGTTTATATAGCTTTAATGTGAATGTAACTTGAGAGGCGCTTTTTTTTTTTTTATATGCTTTCAAAAGGTGTTACCATCTATAGCTTTAGACTTTCCCGTCCAACATCAGTGTGTAACCTCACAAATGCACTCCTTGAATAATGTTTTAAAAAAATCCCACTAACTCACTCGTAAAGCTTTCAAACTGTTACAGCTGCAAATGGGGAGCCGACATCACTAACGACGACATCAAACGCTCGAAAGTTTTTATAAACTTTTGGCAATATGGCCTATTTTCACTACAGACACTAAAACAAAAATAACCTTCTTCAATCTCACACCCACAAAGCCGCTTTCCAGCCCAATAAACGAGATGCATAAAGAGATTACTGCTGAAACGAAAGCACAGCACAAGCAAAAGTATATACCAAATATAGCAACTAAGTACGACCTGCCTGTTGTTTATCATCACTTTATAAGTTCAGCAAGATGTGTTGAAATTAAGATGCATTTATGAACTATTTTGTACTTAAAAAAAAACGTTTATAAATTCATTTTAAACTTCTCTTTTGTGCAGGCCACAGCTACAACCAGGAGATTTAGAAATGGAGACCTCTGTTTTTCCTCTGGATTTGCTTTTGGGGGATATGTGGGAAAACTGCAACCTATAAACTAATTTAGTTTAACTAAAGACTTATGTGACATCGAAACTATTACTTTTTTTCTTCAAAATGCAACACTAATTTATAATAAATAAAAAAAAAAGCAAACTGTGAAATTGCTTCACTACTTCCTCTCTTTCTAGATTTAATCAGCATGGCTGCAGATGTGACTCTTTAACAGTGGCTCTTGTTTTTCTGAGAAGCACCAGAATAAATAGCAACACTGTAATTTGATCCGCATTTAATAAAGCACGGAACGCTTTTATTGCGTCGGCTCAGCATACAAACAGAAATATTATTCAAGCTATACGTTTTATGCAACAGATTTTATTCTGTGAAGGAATAAAGTCTGTTTTGCTAAATTGTTTAGGTTTAGTAAAGTTTCAAGTTTTCCTCCGAGTTTCAGGGGCAGTTACATAAAGGTCTTGTTTTTGTGTCGACTCAGCTGTTGCAGTTTTCCCTTTGGTCGTTAAAATCATATCTAAGAAATGACAGATTCTAGGGGGGAAATGGGATCATCAGAGACAAAGGAGTGCACTTTGGGTCGATATTTATTTAGAGCATGTAAAAGATGCATGTCGGTCTGTGGTGCATGCTCCCTCAGAGAGGTATGATTGAAACTATCGAGGGACAAAATGTGAAGCCAGTCTGGAAGAATAGAGTTTAATTGGCAACTTGACAGGCCTGTTAAAGGAAAATACCCACCAAACTAAATTTGTAGGTGATTTAAAGGTCTTGAAAACCTCGTAACCACAGGCTGTTAAAAAAACAAAACAAAACATGGAGCAGGTTCCATTTCAAAAATGTATGTTGTCATACGCGCCTCTCAAAGTTTATTCATTTCCATTTTCTGCACTTTGTCACAATAAAACCACAAAATGAACTGTATTTTTTTTAGACAATCATTGGACAATTGAAAAATGGAGAGAAAAAACAGTTTTTGTTGGTTTGTTTCAAAGTTGTTTTTTTCTTTCAAATAAAAATCTGAGGTATTCCTTGCGGTTTTTTTTGTTCCAATACCCCTAAAATTGAGTCGAACTAAGTGTTTTGATTTTACCTCGACATAAATACAGCTGTCAGTGAAGGCCACACAAGTTTGTCAGAGACCCTTAGAGAACAAAAAGTATCATAAAGAGCTGAAAGATGAGGCACTTTACTGTGAAGGAGTTTAGAACGGAGTAAGGCTATAAAATAATATCCATTTCATGGAGTCTTGTAAGGGAGTGCAAACATGTTGAATGCAACAATGCGATCAAAGATCAAAGCATACTTTATGACTGCAATTATTAGTTTTTTTTTGTTATAGATTATTCTGACGGATAAAAGCAATTGTCACGCTCTGCAGATTTTTCATTTAGCCACTATGCAATATGAAAAGATACGCAATATATATACCAATATATGTATACATACATTTCTTTTTAAAATAGGAAAATAAACATTTTATTGTCTTCCATGCAATAACATATCATTCCTTTTAATGAACACTTGATCATTTGTGGGATGCATCTGTAGCTAAAAAATACTTCTAACATGTAAAAAGCTGATGACACAACGTCAATAAAGTGCAGCAATGATCTGTTGATTATTTTTTGGATTAACTGCTTAATAAATGGATTGCAAAAGGTTTTTAATAGGAGACGTATACATGGAATATATATATATATATATATAAATATATTTTTTTCTGAATTTGAACCAAGTGAAGATAGAACTGCCACTTCAGGACTTCTGGGTAAAACATATTTACAAAAGTAAAAAAAAAATATTTGCACACAATGTTTATTTTTTGTACAGTTTTGGTAATTAGAAGTGTTTTTTTTTTTTTTGTTGTATTTTTGTAGAAAGTTGAAAGTTGTCTTTTGTAAACTGTATACTCCAGTCAACGCCTTATCAAATACCAATTAGTTGATGATTATTTCAATAATCGATTCATCGTGATTAACCTGATTAATCATTTCAGCCCTGTAGTCATGCTAGCATGAGTCAGTCAAAGCCCAAACCTATAATGACACACAAAAAAAAGACTGGATGGATCAACGCCCTCCATCTACTCTGACTGAGTTGAAGATTTTGTCGAAAGAAGTAGGGAGGAAAAAATTCGGTCTTTAGATGTGCAAATCCGATAGGCACATTCCCCAGAAGATTTACAGTTATAAATGAAGTTTGAGGCTCCCCCCCTCCCCCCCACAAACTATTTGGACAGGAAGTGCAGGAACACAAAGGGCTGCTGCACTTTTCAGGTTTTAGCAAAAAAAAAAAAAAAAAGTTAAACTGTGTCATTCTTCTTCCTCTTTAGGTTAATGCTAATTTATGCCTCGTCTGTCACGAAAAAAAATAATCCCAATGGAATATAATGGCTGTAAAGTTTAGGGAATGTGAATAGTTACTAGCCGATAGTTGATTTAAATATTCCAGGTCTGCTGAACGATATATTTCTTGCCGCCTCGTTAAGACGTACACCACATCACATCCACAGCCAACATGGAACGCGTTGAGCGCTAAAGATCCCGTTTCACGGCGTTGAATTCAAATTAGGAGCAACTTTTACAGCGTTAACACAAATTACATTGTTGTCCACAGCATGGTTTTATTTGAGGTGTAGCCATTGTTTCGACGCATTCTGACTTTTTGTTGGTTTCCCCTCCCGCCCCACTCCTCCAGTCTATGGTAGCATTTTTAAAGGACCCGTCGGGACCCCCGCTGTGGGAAGAGAACCCCGAAGCAAAAGACGTCGTCCACGTCGAAACGGAGAAAGTAAGTAACGACCTTGACGAACTTTTTAAAGATTTTGGGTAGGGTTTTAAAATTTTAAAGCAGCATCTGCTGCGTTGTGAAACGCTGGTTTTCAGCTGCCGTGATCACAAGACTCCTGCCGAGCAGACTCCTCTCATGTCTAGTTGACAAAAATTTGAGGCCAGTTTTTGCGTTTGAAGCAAAACCGGCCTCTGTTTGGCGTTTGTTGTTTCCACCCGTGTGAGATGTTGGTCTTCGTGTCCCCAACCTCATGAGGACGGAAACATTTCCACGCAGCTCTCATCCTGCCCAATCTGACAAGGGCCGCCATCAAAACCCTTCAGAGCGTTATCGCGCGCAGCCCGTCAACTCGCAGCCGTAGTGAGTGCAGCGTGCTGAAAGGCCTTTAATTTAACGAGCAGCAAGCCTGACAGTTTGTAGCAGCTCTCCAGTTTCCCGCTGTGGGGCTTCTTGAAGATGTCAACTACAGATTGTGCTGAACGTGGCGTTCTGGAAGTTGCTGAGGTCACGATGGTGATTATGAGGAGAGGAAACTGTTACGAGGGCTCATGCATCTTCACTCTAAAAATCCGAAAGCCTTCACTTTGTTAGAGACATGTCTAAAGATGCTTTTTTTTTTTTTTTTTGTAAAACATCTGTTTTTGTCAAATTTGTTGAAATGTTCACAAAACAATAAGCCTATTGTATAGACACACCAATTAACATTGTGTCTCCAGTTTGTGATACCAATTTTAGTCACTTTCTTGTAGGACCAATAATAATCCATCAATAAGCTTCTATGCTCCACAAATCTGCAACAAACTTCTGGAAAATTTGTGAAACAGCCAAAACACTGAGTTCCTTTTAAATCTAGACTTAAAAACCCACCAGTTTAGAGTTGCTTTTATTTCATAATAAATGAAACACTAACCAACATTTTGATGTGTAATAACAGCACTTGGAAACATGCAGTGTTTCAATTTGTTTATTTTTTTTGTGTGTGTTTTCATGATGTAACTTTGAACTGAAATGCACTTTACAAATAAATTTGATTGATTGGTAATATAAAAAAAAAAAATTAAAAGCAAATATTTTTGTTACTGCTTTATCACTTCCTGTCCTGAGTGATCATTGATGAGTTTAAAAAAGAGCACAGGTGATTTCAAACCGTTTTTAGCATGTTAAGCTAGTAGTTAGCATAGTTAGCATGACTGAAACCACAGGCTTCGACTAACCAACTCTACTGGAATGAAATGGCAGGATTTCAGAAATCCGCAAATCAATGTAAAAAGACTGAAACAACAAATCACATTAAACACGATAAAACATGCTTAAATAAAACATGGTAGCATCAGGTAAGACGCTAAAATGCCTCTAATACCTGAAATGCTGCTAACATTTGCAAAACCTAAAAGTGCTTCATCTGGTTTCATTTATAAACTCCTCACTGGTGTTTATAATAGTCAACCCTCTTCAATCAGTCACAACTCCCATACCAAAGGGTGTTACCTGACAGCGTTGCATATTGTAATTCAGCCAGGGAAATGATGGCATCTCTGCTTATGAACTGTGACATTTCACCGTTGTCTTTCTGTTTCCCTTTTTTTCCAGGACTTCAGAAAGCTGCTGAAGAAAGAGGAAAGACCGGTCCTCATTATGTTCTACGCCCCCTGTGAGTCTCCGCTTTACTGTTGGACATTTACACGTCCCGATGTTCATTTTGTTTAGTGTGTTGATCGTCTGCCAGTAAAAAAAACAAAACACCTCGGTTCCCTCTTTGAGAGAAGACTAAAAGTGAATTAAAATGTTTTCTGAATTCCCTTTTTTCTTCCAAATTCGACCCTGGAGTTCTACATTAACCTTTATGAATTGTCTTCAACTCGTAAAGAGAGAGGAGTTATTATTGCTCTAAGAACATTAGGTCACATAAAAACAGCAGGACGACGCCGTTCTGCCCGGAACCAAAATGTTCCTGCTGAACTCCTTCAACAGTTCGATTGGGCAGCTTCCATATTTTAAGGCAGAGTGCAGGCCACATCTGTTGGCTCATCTGAAATAGGTTTGTTAAAAACTTTAAAATAATAAACATGGCTGTCATTGCTGTAAATCAATCTCTCTCTACAGGTTTACGTTTATAGTGCATTTTTAAGAAAGATGAAAATATCAAATTTTAAGCTGAAATTTCACAGGTCGTGATTCCATACCATTACTTAAGACGCCATGTTAATCACACACAACATTCTGACACATTGTTTAGTCATGAAAACATCTAAACTTTCCAGATTAAGGATTTTATAAGATTGTCTCTTGGTTAATATTGATGCTTTGACCCGTGGTTTTGTTCTATCTGCAGGGTGCGGCGTTTGCAAGAGGATGCAGCCTGTTTTTCAGCAGGCGGCCACAGACACAAAAGGCAAATATGTAAGTGTGTCGCCTGTCCGTTGTGTTATTGCAGCAAGTCTCCACAATCTGATCCCATTCCTTCAGTTTTTGCATCAACTTTGCATCCGGATTACAGATGTATGCCGCACTTTTCAGAAAAAAACAAAACTGTTCATTTTCCATTCCGCTCCACACCTACATGCTCTTTTGTGTTGCTCTAGCCCATTAAATCTCAATAAAAACTATTAAAGTTTGTGATCGTAGTGTCTCTCCAAACAGCTAGCGTTACTCTTTGCAAGGCAGCGTTTGCAAACGCAGAATTTATCGACCGAGTTTTCAGCTCGCACCTTTATCTGCAGTTACTCTAATAACTAAAGTCCTTCCAGTTTGTGTTTACAAGATCTATAAAGATAAAATGCCACTTTAATCTACTTACTTGTGTTTAGTCTCTGCCTTTACTATATAAAGGGAAATATAAAATATTTCCCCATCTTGAACTAAACACTGTTTTTCTTTAAAAGTGACATAAAATGGAAATGTGGTATTTTAATACTTCATCTATAATATATTTTTTTGTAGCTGTAACCTGTCCTTTTTATGCAAATTGACCCCAGTTTGAAGCATATCTGATGTAGTGTGCTACTGATGAAAATCTGGATTACAGTAAACGACATAAATATAAACGTCACAGGTCTTATGGCTAAGATCTCAAAGAATTCAGAATCATTATATTGAGAAAAGGCTGTGAACACTTAATCTAAATGTGAATTCTTTCACATTTTTTTTTTTCTTTTGGTATTCTAGTTTTAGTAATATCGCAAAAACAAACAAGCAACTCTCACACATTCTAATTATGGTATATCTATGCGCAAAATTTGGAAGAAAGAAGAGACTATAGCAATTTGGAGTGAGGCTGTGACGCGGCACATCGTCTAGAAAGTGAAGTGCTGCGAATACTATCTGGATGCTCTGACGATTCTCAAGGCGCCGCCGTCGCCGCCGCCTCCCGTGTTGCTTTGAAGTGAACGATGAGTGGGAGCTTAACCAAGTTGTGTAATCCACTGCCCGCCTCAGTCAAGGACGAGGGAGAGCGCGTACGCAGCATCTGATGTGTTTCGTTAAGTCTGACTGAAAAGAGAAGGGAGAAACTCAAAAGATACTGTGGGGAAGTTGTTTTATTTCCAGTAATTAGGTTCACGTTGGCGGTGCTCTCATCATGTTTCCTGGCGCAGAAGAGGAAGAGTTTGGTATAACTCTGGCATTTATGTTCTCTCTTCAGCTAATCATACGCATTTTACAGTTTAGTGCAATGTTTGCTTTGAGCTTCTGCAGAAGCGTTGGTCGTTTTTAAGTGAGATTTTCACAGATCACTTTGGAGTATTGGTTGGACTTTTTTAAAGCCTTAAGGTGAACCTTAGATAATCCCTCTGCCACAGTAAAAGGTGCTTTCTTTCGAAATCACCTTGACACATATATTAATAAAGCTGTTAAAAAAAAAAAAACTTTTCTATTTCCCGAACAACCTCAAAAGTTTTAAAACCTCGCTCCTTCTGATTGATCCTCAACTTCTGAGCCTTTTTCTCTCCATTATTCTGGTCTAAAACATCTACAAGACGTCTCTTTTAATGTTCTCTTTCCATTTAAACTCTTCATCGTCTTGGAGCTCTCTGACGGTGGCGAACCTGCTTTGATGTCCTTTCCTCCTTAGCCTCCGCCGTCACTTTTCATCCCCTCCCTGACAACTCACGTCCCGCTTTTCTCTCGCTCTCTCTGATTTGTTCTAAAGGTACTGGCAGGGATGAACGTTCACTCAGCTGAGTTTGACGGCCTTAAGCAGGAGTTCAACGTCAAAGGCTACCCGACCTTCTGCTACTTTGAGTAAGTTGAGTCATCTACTTCGTTAAGTCTCGTCCTGAGGCTCGACCTCTCGCTTTCGAGGCCACTTCAGACAGAAAACGCAATCTGTTGAACACAAGCGGGGATGAAGGTGGCAGACGTAAACCTGAAACGTAGACTTGAAGTGTTTGTTACTTCACACTGAGTATAGGTGAAGTTTTTATATTTAGAAACACTGGTATGCAGCGGTTCCTGGTTTGAGTTTGCACCTGTCCTTGGGTAGTAACTAGTTACATTTACTCAATTAAATTTACTTTGAGTGGCTTTTTTGAAAAACGATAAAGTACTTTTAAGAGTATTTTTATTACGCTGTACTTTTTACTTCTATTTGAGTAATTTTGTTGTGAAGTATTTCTATCCTTGAGTAAAATTTCAGAATTTTCTACCCACTGGATAAAGAGCAAACATGTTTTAACCAACAATTCACCAGACACAGACACACACCTGCAGTTTTTGGTTGATGTTTAATAAGCTTTCTACCGAAAGAAACTGATTTGGAAATATTTTCTTTTGCCTGACTTTATTTTTTGTTACTCAGATAAATTATGTCCTTAAAGTACCAAAATTTCCACTTAGCTCTGCTTGTAACATCACTAAAGGTTGGAGCATATGGAGGTTTGTGGAAATAGGTGGTGCTCAGTATAAATGAATGGTTACCGTGGGAAATTCAAGAATTTAACTTGGATGAAAGAGTTAAAGCAACACTCCAGGTATGTTACTGACAAGGGAATAACATCATAACATGATAAAAAGCTTAAAAAAGTTGATTTCGCATAATAACCCTCCTTTAAAATCTTTGATTTTTCAAAAAAGTGTGACACCCAAGTTTCCAGGAAACTGTAAGAGATAAAGAAGTAAAATAAAAACTTCATATAAACATTTTTTTTTTGTTTCATTCAATATCCACAGTGTAGACAGAGACCAAAATGAACACAAAAAAGGACAGCTGAGGGTCACAGAAAGCCCACTGCACTGACATGGCAGGCACCCTAAACACTTCCTAACTATTCGATTTCCAGGATGCCAGCGCGCGCCGTTCCTTATTTCTCCCCGCTCCGACTTTATCATCCCCATTTCCACTCTTTAAACACTCTTTCATTCCAATCTGGCCTTTTAATTAGGCCGGGACTGATTAAGTGCCTCTGTGGTTAGAAATTGCGTGCGCTCCTCCACTCTTCCTGTACATCTGCGCATCTCCTTGTCTCATGCGCACGTGCATGCCCGCGCGCGGCTCTCCCCCGTCTCTAGCCAAACCGGAGCCAGTCTGTTAGCTGGAAGCGCATTAGTGTCTGAGCAGAGCTAGCTAATGACCGTCCGAGTCCACTGGCTTCAATAATGAGCTCCTCGCTGATAAACTGCAGCTAATCATGGCAGAGTAAATCAGCATCAACACCTTCAGTTATCTCGCCGCAGCACACGTCAGGAAGACCAACTTTTTCAAGGTCTTCTAATGTTTTCAGTCCCGGCAGCGAAAGGAAGTGTACTTCCCAAGAGTTTAGCCAAACCTAAGAAGTTCTATTAACATTTTGGAAAAAAAAGAACATTCAACCCTTTTATCCTTGCTTTGTACCCCAACAAAGAAGAGCCGCTGAGACTGTCCGCCGTGGGGGTTTATGTCAAAACTTCCTCAGCATGATTTTTGCGGGGTTTTATTGTACTTTACAGCTGGAGAGATAAAACCTTGGAATACAGAGTTGGTCATAAATCTCACTGATTGAATTCCAAGCAAGCCACTCTTTCCTCCCGCGGAAGTCGGTTCCCCTAAAACTCTCCGAATGCAGGCGAGTGCGATCACATATCACCTTTAATCATGTCCACTCTTATGTCCCGGGAGCTCTAGCCGCTGTCGTCACCGCCATCTGTGTGTGCGGAGTCGCTCTGCGCGGAGCCGCAGTCGCAGACACTGGTCCTGTGATGCTGGGCTGGACGTCCACCTGCTTCTCTGCCAACATTTAGCCAGAGAGGCTGGAAAAGGGGGACTTGCTTAAGTTTTTAATACCTTTTTTTTTATGCTGTAAAGCATAGGTCTGAAACGATTAATCGTGACCAATCGATGATTTTAATAATTGTCAACTAATTTAGTAATAGATTAATCTTTTACTGAAGTATACAGACTCAAAAAAAGAGCATTTGCTTAAAGAAGAGCATAAGAGTAGTAAATAACCCTACAAAATAAAGATAAATATTTTGCACTTAAAAAAAATGCCTTATTTTAGCTTCATCTCGTACAAATTCTGTAAATTTCGCTACCCAGTTATTAATCAGGTAATGGAAAAAAGTAATTATCACCTCTGTTTTGTAAGTCGAGCAGAAAGGACTGAGCTTTTCACATGTTGTTGGAGGTTTTTCTTTTGTTTAGCTGCAGATGATACAAATGATCGATTGTTCACTGAAATAACATTTTGGTATTGTTTCTAGGTAATAAAATGTTTATTTTGTCATTTTAAAAAAAGAAAAATGTTCCTATTCGTTTCTAATGTTGTACAAGATAAGGTTAAGTGAAAAATATGTTGAATGTACAAATCTTTTATTCGATTAATCTTCAAAATGGATTATTCTGACGAATAACCGATTCATCAAATAAAAATTGGTACAGTCAATTATTCGATTCAGTAGTCATTTAGTCATACATTGTAACCAAAATGATTATTTCAGTCATTTTGGTCACAATCTGACTAATCGTTGTCATAACCATTGCAGCCAACGATTATGACTAAAAATAATGGTTGGTTGCAGGCCTAGTGAAGAAACTCTGTCTTAAATGTTCTGTATTGTCATTTCCTCTACTTCAGTGCCCTTTCAAGCTTAAAATGCAAACTACTATACAATGAAAAGCATACCAAGCATGTCAAAACTCCCCCAAATTCAGAGTTTGACTTGTTTAAAGGCATAAACCTTGATCCCATCTTTTGTCCACATTGATGTTAGTTTATTTTTATGCAAATTCTACAGAGAGTTGAGGAACTATAGTGCTGGCTTTTAAAAAAAAAAAAACATACACAGCATCAGCGATCAAACAATGCTGAACTCTCAAAGTTTTCTTGCAAGACTTCTTTTCATTGGGATGCTGAAAGAGCACATTATTTCTCCTTATGTTAAACATTTCAGCGAGCGGCTGGTGGGAACACTGAAGAAATTGCAAGCTTGCCACTGACGACTACTTCTTCTGTTTTTATTTTTTTATGCTCCTTTGCATCAAGCAAGTCATTAGGCAGAAGCTCCAAGCTACTGCATAACTTGGAGCTGTTAATACGTGGTGGTTAATAAGAAGCCTGGACTGCCCGTCTGTATTGACGGACGATTTCTGGAGTTTCTTCACCTTCGAGTTTCTTTACATTTTGTCACTTTGTAACTGCAGACTTCTAGCATAGGGATTTATGTTAAGCTTTTCAGGTTTATTTAAACTATAAGGAAGGAGGTTTGAGTTGTGGCAACTAGCTTCATTCAGTAATTAGAAAAGGCTTTTATTGTTAGCTGTTTTTTTACGAATCGGGTGAAATGTATTCAGCTGCTGACTTGAAATTTATCCGTGATCATGTTCTTATCTTCCAGGAAGGGGAAATTCCTTCATCACTATGAAAACTACGGCGCTACCCCAAAGGATATAGCAGATTGGCTGAAGAAGTGAGTATGATTCATATCTCAACCAGCTGTTTTTTTTTTTGTTTTGTTTTTTTTTTTGTTTTGTTTTTTTAGTAGGTGCCCTTGTAGTTGCTGAAAATGTAGAGTTCAGACTAGAAACCGTCTCATGGTCTACTAACTTAACTATTAAACCCCAAGATTGGAACGTCGGAGAGAGAATCGACTCCATGGAGCTTGAACGAAGCCCGGCGCCATCTCTCTCTTTGACTTTCTGTCATCACCTTCTTTCCTCTCGTGTGCTCTTCATCACACCTTTTCTTGCCTCGACTCCCCTGGCACACCTCGTCATGTTGTCATCAATCTACACCTTCTTTCCACTTTTTCTCTCTCTTTCTCTTTTTTTTTTTTTTTTTTGCACCTTGTCTCAGTCTCTGCCTGTAGGTCCTTGTCTCTGTCTGGAGAGAAAACTTAGCAGTGTTCGTGGAGCTGCAACCAGCCAGTGCAAAGTAAGGCTTTACAGCTAACAACAGAAACAATGACGACGTTTCCATGTTGAATTCTATTAAATAAGGAGCACAATTAAAAATCACACGTGAATAAGTTTGTTCATGTAAGTCGTTAAAAAACATTAGGCGCCTTCATCCTCTTGCCACTTCCTGTCGTATTCTTCGTAATTTCCGCCTGTAGTAACATCTGGTTGTCGATCAAGTGACTTGTGTGATTTAAAAAAAGTGTTTCTACTGTAATTTTGCGAAATACGCTAATTTTGATAAAGCCAAAAAAAATCACCCCTTCACAGCGCAAAACACTTTATAAAAAGAAAAGCTAGTATTTTTCAGAATCGCCGTTTCTCTATTAAGCAAAATTATTTTTCAGAATTGCTGTCTGTGCAGTTTTAATGTCATTGGAAACCCTCCCAGTGGCTACGTTGCCATTACAAATGCGTAGATATTTCCACTAATGTAAAAAAAAAAAAAAAAAAAAAAAACACCATCTCGGCAGCCTCATCACATTTGCGGTTTGTCATGTCAAAGGATTTTTTTTTTCTTTTGTCTGGAGATACAGGAGATGAGAGCAAGCTGAAACGGGGGGCGGGGGTTGATATAAACTGTACTCATAAACTTCACAGGAATTTTGCTACACTCTTATTTGTCACCTCTAGTTTTCATTCCCTCCTCTCTTCCCCAAAGTTTTGATTAAGTTTACCGAAACATCATATTCAACAGTTTAGTCTTTCTTTTTTTTTTTTTTTTAGTTCCCGTCTCGGTTTCTCTGCTTTCTACTGGGCCAAATCAGTCTAGTTTAGTAACAAAAGTTGTGTAGTTCCTAATTGAAACTATGTTAATGATGAATGCTTCTGTGTATTGTTAGACTTGTATTATGCCCGACTCTTATTTTTACAAAATGGAAAAGCTAGAGTCTTTACGTTGAGTCACATCTAGGCAACCAGATATGTTATCTGAGGTATTAGTCAGTCGGCTACTGCAGAGGTCTAATTTTCCACAAAAGTGAAATCTACGTACGATGGAGGAAGATATTACTATAGAGATTATGCTAAATTAACATTTTCAGTTAATTGTTCATTTTTACTTTTACTGTGGCAGATACAGGTTTTTTTTTTGTTTGTTTTTTTTTAGGAATTCTGTCAAAAAAAAGAGCATGTGGATCACAACGCTTACGTTGCCGTGTCAGTCCGATAGCGTAGCACAATTTCATGCTACGCTCTGCAGACTCTCACTCTGCACTGGTGAAGATTCACTTCAGCAGGTTCAGAGCTATAACTGGCTCCCGCTGATGACTCAACCTACTTTCTAATTATATACAAGAAATTATTTGACCGCTTGAAGGCACTCACTCGAGACGTAACGTCAAGTCCAACATAATAATCTTTCATCAAATACATATAAAAAACGGAACGTAATAAAAGCAAAACAGATACGTTAAGTTATGACGTGTTTTGTTTTTTCACTTTTAGACTCATAAATAAGGATTTTTTATTATCTTTTTGATTAACCTGTACATCTGTAAATAGGTCAGATACTTCCTTTGTGACTGTTTTCTCCAAGAAACTGTAGCGCTCCATGCCTTGGGAGTGTGGAATGATCATCGTCACGTTTTTCATTATTTTACTTCTGCTTTTCTGTTTGGCTTTTATTTGTGACTCTGCTACAAGTTGACCTTAATTTTCTCTTTCTGAAATGTATGAAGTGTTCATTTCCTTGAATTGATCTCTCTGCATTTGATCTTGTAAATCTTTTCAGGTTTGTGCATTTAGGAAAGCAAATCGTCTACTTTCTGAGTGTCTTCACAGCATACTGTAACTTTTTGTTTTTGTAGCTGAGCTCGCTCAGTGGATCCGCCGTTTATCCTCTGGACTTTTCAACCCTGCTGAATGTTCCCAGTTTTTCCCCTCTTTGATGGATTCGCTTTTGTTTCTCCAGCCCAATTATGTACTGTTTCAGAACTTGTTTGACTTTATGCTGAGTCTAATGCAAACGTCACCCTTGAAAATACCTCAAGACTTTTTTTTTTTTTACTGGCTTAATTAGAGAATAATTAAGGTGGAAGCAGCTCCCATCTGAATACCAGTTTATATTCCAGCTGCATTTGTCAGCTCTATCCATTAAAAAAAAGAGCTACATTTCTTAAACTTGCCCTCCCACTTTTTTTGTGATCATAAACTTGTAACTCGAATTTGTTTATTAAACAGCTTAAAATGTTGATATTTGGCTCCAAATATTTAGATGCGGGGAATATTTGTCCTGCACTCAGAAGACCGAACTGAGTGTTAGATGGATGCCTTAGTGGAACTGGAGAGCTCCGGTTACGCGACTCTTTTGTTTGTAAATGCTGTCCAGCCTCATGTGGTTTTACTGACTCAAACTGCCGCTTGCGGTTTTTGAAGAAAACCATTTTTTTTCTTTTAAAATGATGTTTTATTTGTGTACTTGTTCATGGAGTATATTGTTTATATCACTGTCCACTCAACTCTGGCACTGCAGCACTGGTTCCTGTCATCGAGGTGGGGCCGCTTAGTTCATGTGCGTGTGTGTGTGTGTGTGTGTGTGTGTTTTGACATATTGGGTGGAGTGTAGGTTCCAGCTGTGTTTGATTCTTTCCTTTTTCTCTTTTATACACATATATATATATATTTTGATCATATAAAATACAGACCAGCTGGATTTAATCTGCTTTGCAAAATGGCTCCCTGTCCGTTTCCTTATGCTGTCTTTCCCGTTGTGTTGCAGCCCTCAGCCGCCGCAGCCAAAGACTCCGGAGGTGCCGTGGTCGGAGACGGACTCGCCGGTCTTCCACCTGACCGATGAGTCCTTTGACAGCTTCCTGGAGGAACATCCTGCAGCCATGGTCATGTTCTATGCCCCCTGTGAGTAATACAGCACGTCGAAAACACAAGGAAAAGAGGGAGGAAAGGATAAAAGCGCTGCCCATTAGTGTCAAAGTAATAAATCTGTCGCAAGGAAACATCTTTCACTTATCTTTATTTACTGGCTCTGTTTGGTTTTTGCTCTGTAATTCTAGAAGCAGTTGTTCTTTGAAGGAAGCACTTGATTGTCGTCTACGTTCAGTGCAGAACGTTTGCATTTCTACCAATATTGCTAGTGGAATCGTAAAGCTTTGATCTGCTAATACCAGTTTTAAATTATTCCTATTTCCCTTGAAGGACTTTTACCCTTTAAGGCCAAAGTTTCAAATCTCCACTTGGATATTTTTGCTTATTTTAATTGTACAAAGTTCTTTAAATGTCCTGTGAGTAAATATCTTTGCCCATTTCTCCATAACAAATGGAACTTTTAATATCTAGGAAGTTATTTTTGCAATTTATCATCTATTAAAAGATTGTTTAATCAGTTTAAACTGAAGTAAAACATGCTGCAACGGTGGTGGGGTTGAAATTACCAGACCGTGTGACACAGTGAAAACAAACCACATCAGCTGAAAACAAATGTTGCAATTTTGGTCCCCAGTCGAATGAAGTCTACTGCACTATCACCTTTAGTCTCTCTTCTTCTGTCGTTAAATATTCAACATTCCTTCACTGGAAGCCAACACGGATAAAAGAGCCAAGAATCGACATCTTTTTGATAAGTTTTGTGCTTTAAAACTCCACATTTAGCGCCTCCTGCTTTTGTGCTAAACTTTTTGACAGTCTGAAAATTGTCTCATCTTTTTCTTTCCCTCCACCAGCAGCCCTCATTGTGCAACGAAGTGCATAGTATTATCTTGAGAATGTTTTCAACAGTAAAAAATGTGCAGCATCCAGTCAGAGGAGCTTCTCGCTCCCTCTTGCCATGGAAAACATTCTTCATGCAGTTTTCCCGTGGGTTCGGCTGTTATTTAGTCACACAGATAACATCACCATTTCGCTGTCATGCAAAGTTGGAGAAAGGAACCAAAGAAAGGATTGGAAATGGGGGGGGGGGGGGAACAAACTCAAAACCAAACCAAATGCAGGAAATTTGGAGCGCAGTCGCTATCACATACGAACCCCTCTACATCCCTGCGAATAGCACCTCGTTGTCGCCATGTGGTTCATATAAGCCTGCTTGTCGTTTCTACACATGCTTTACATTTTCATTCAGGCACCACACACTGTTGTTACACAGAACTTTGTAACCCTGCCAGACTTTTTCCAACTTCCAGACACGACTTACTTTGATCAAACTCGCCTCCTCCTCCTCCTCGTTGGGGAGCTTTCTATTCTTCCTCTTGTGACATATAGCTATAAAGTATTGATAAAGAAATTCACATCAATTAAACAACAACATCTTAGTCATGATGCAGCTATTTCTGGATGGTCTTTTCTTTTACGCGAGTCTTGCACATCACCTCCCCACCATTAGTTTTTTTCTCCCTCTTTCTCTGCATATTTCAGTCTCTATCCTGTAATAAAGCATAATGACAAACAGCCACACGAAGATTTAACAAGTTTATTTGGAAAAAATTGTGACATTTTAACATAGCATTTTGTGCTTCCTTCCAATCAACTCAACTCAGAAATCAAACACACACATTTTTCACTGAAGTACAGAAAAGCGCTCGTTAAGCCTCATGTTAGATTCAGCTATTAGAGCAGAGCCACTTACTACTAAATGAAGTAGTTTTAAAAAAATTATAAAACTTTTTCGTTTTCATTTTTGTGTTTCCTGTGTCCAGAAAAGTTCGGGCTGCTGATTTTTTTTTTTTTTTTTGCCCCTGCTGTATTCCAGATCCCACTTTTGGTTGAGATTTTGGTCCCAAATCAACACTTGATTATTGCAGTTGAATTTTGCGAATTGTCCAGGTGGGGACAAATCGGAGTCAGATGTCAAACTCAGGGGTCCTACAGATGCAAGAACGAGGCTGGGATTGTGCTGGGAATTTTATGGCAACTAATTTCTCTTTACATGTAAATGGATTTAATTAGACAATTTTTTTGTAAAATTATCTATTTATTTGTTTATTTCAAACAGGTTTTAAAAAACAAGAGCAATCAGTGGGACAGAGAAAAACATGTGCATGCCAAGAACAAAACAATTTGCTTATCACTGTTTTTCTGTTCAATCCTACCCCTCATCTCAATTTAATTAAATATATTACCTACTGACTCAATAATCATCAAAATTTGTAAATTAGACAATGTTCTAATGTTCATGTGCCTGTTCAACATAAATAGATGTCATTCACACAACTAGTCCTCGCTCCCTTTGCATTGGTTTAAGTCGTATGTCATGAGTGTTTGGAAAGAAAACGCCTAAGAACGGAAATTTGTTGTTGATAAAACTAAATATTTGCATTATGGATTCCTGCTGTTGGTGTTTAGGCAAAGAATCATTTAGCCACAACCGCTGATTTCCTCCCAGTGCCGTCTTGCGTGTAGCAAAATGATCACATCGCTTCAACTTTCAGAGGTCACTGACAGGGTGACCAAAATCATGGTGCATTTTTTCTCCCTCCCCTGTCTCCTCTATTTTTAGCCTAAATGTGCAGAGATGTGTTTGAGTGAGTGTCTGTTTGAACGATGCTGGAAGCAGATTGCTCCACTCTTTTCCCGCTGCGGTGTCGCGGCTTCACAGATGCCTCTGCTGCACTCCACTCACCCCCGGAACAGCAGCCAGTCGTAAACACGCTCAGATCAAGGGCAGTCGGCTGAAACAAGCTTCATCAAACATTATCGGCGCGTGCGAACATGCAAGCCGCGCAAATGCGTGCGCGCGCCGGCGGCATATCGAATGCATATTTCACACACCATGACAAAACATTTAGTGCGCACAATTGAGCTGCGTATCTCTTGTTTCTCTCTAATGGAGCCACAGACACATAGATGCCCGGTTTTGCTGCTCCGGTGCAGTTTCTTGATGGCTCTGCTGTCAAATTGAGATTAATGTTCTCCCGGCCGACGCGATCAGCTTGCATTTCTGCCCGTTTTCACTGTCCTCTGAAATGCACAGCAGGGGAGTTTTGCGTGCAAATTCTTGTGGACCTCCAGTTCGGTGCACTGAGGGCGGGCAGTTGTGTTCTGGACCAAAACAAAAGCTTCTTTCAGCCCAAGCTATTGATGTACTGAGTGTTGCTTCAAAGCTAATTATAGTTGCATTGTTTGATCACTGGTCATTGGGCCTCCTTTCACAGGGTTTACAAAGTATTAAATTCGTGTATTTAAAATGAAGAAATTCAAATTTCTTAAATTCATTATTTTTCTTATTGCAAGTTGGCCTTAAATATGTTAATCACAGGTCTTAAGCTTTGTTTTATATTCCAGGGTTTCCCACAATGTATTAAAAGCCTGGCAGGCCTCCAGGCTTTACTTGTGCCCCCACCAGGCTTAGCATTGTTAATTTATTTTAGTTTTTTTTTTAATCATTGCCTTTTTTCTTAAGACTTTATAGTTGGTGTGTGAGTATTAATCTTCCAGTCTTCCAAAAATGCCTAACTATCAAGTGATATTTTCAAATTTTGTGTCAACTTTGAACATTTTTTAAGTCAACATCATGGCTGCCGACTGGAGGACTGCCCTGGCGCCCCGAGCGCCCTAGCAAGCTTTCTGGGGGAAAACCCTCTATTTTATATAGTTAATCTTTATCGTGAAACTTTTCTGTCAGGCAAAAGTTTGAGTCGGACACAGGCATTTTCTGAGCATCCTGTGACTCGGACTGGTTGAGGCTACCGCTAACTAGCTGCTATAATAAACCTTTGCTATCTAGTTCGCTAGCTTTTTGTGCTTCTATTATTGGAAAGTGTAAATTATCATCAACCTTAACGATGCTACATGCATTCTAAGCAAAAAAAAAAACAAAAACAAAACACTTTGCACTACAATATAAAATATGTGATTTTCTGATCTTAAATTTTATTCATGATAGTGTTAAAAAGTTCTTTAAAAGTCTTAGATTTGAGTTGGTGAAACCTGCAGAAAAGCTTTTTTTTTTTTTTTTTACTAATTTTGAATTGCCATCTAGCTTACGTCTTTTCCCAACACCTCGTTATTTCCTGTAAAACGGTAGAACCTCCTTTTTATTGTAACGTCGCCATTGTTTTCCAGCGCTAGCATATTTACTGTTTTGACTCTGATCTCCCCACCATTCAATCAGCATCAGCAGTATCTGGCACACCCCGCGCCCCCCGCTGTGCACGCACCAACGCGCCGCCTGTTCCGAATGCAGAGCAGGCCTGACACAGAGCAAAGGACAGACATTTGGGCTTTCTCTCTTGCTCATCATTTTGAAGGGCCGTGGAAAAAAAAAAGTCCTCTGAATCACTTTGCATCTCTGCTGAGCCTCAACACACTCTGCACAATCAAAGACCACAGAGGCTTAGTTTAAAGAGACAGAGCTTTTCTTTGCCACAATGTGCATTACTCTTGATTTATAGCCTCCACCGGCTCTGCTTATTATACTGAAGAAAGGACTTCCTGAACCGTTATGACAAGGGCAATTTAACAAGTTCAGAAAAAGTTTGTTTCGTTCTTCGTTCTGGGCATTAGACGGAACAGAGATGGTGTCTATATATTAATATAATCTATATATATATATATATATATATGTATTTAAAAAAAATTTATTTAAAAATAAAAGATGCAAGATATGTTACGTTGAGAGACGTATTCGGAATCCTCTCTCTCAACATAAAGACACAAGGTCCATTGGAGGCGATAAGCCACAGTAATAAAAGACTACACACACGCACACACCCACAAACACACACTGCTGCTCAGGGGAGTTAGGGACAGGAAGTTTTCAGTTCACCAGAATTGGACAATTACAGTCTGGAAAAATGGCAAAATTGGCAATGACGATGAGTTTTCTGTAAATCAAAAGCCTCCACGGACAATAAATCTCACTCTAATAGAGCACATTTCTGCGGTGGGATGGAAAGAGTTGGTGCCCAGGTGACCCCTACCATGTCAGTATTTACCAAATGGGTCTGATGCCGTTCCACAAAGAATTAAGGCAGTTCTGTAGATAAAAGGGAATTAAACCTGGAACTGTAAAGGTGTACCTTATAAAATTGCCAACGAGTCTAGATCTCTGTAAAAGCTAGATTTATTTGTTTTGCAAATGAGGCAATTTTTCTCCTTTTTTTTTTTTTTTTTTATTAGAGGAATGTATAATTTTGCAGTTTTTTGTTATTCCCCATTTCTGGATTTAATGGTTTTCCTGTTAAACATGGGCTGGTACGACTCTCACTGGATAATAAACTTGCTTTGACGGTATCGCACACATTTTTGTAATTATGCAAAAAAAACTTAAACACAAACATAATTGCTGCTATTAAAACCAATAATTAGCTCTGCCTCTGCTACAATAATATAAATGTTCATAATTACAGCTGTATGTAAGGAAGGCAAGGACAGAGATGCAGCGCACTGCAAATAATTATCCACAGCTTTCATGCAGATCACACATTTTATTTCTCATTTCTCGTCTTTACAGAGTCGCGCTAATACACCCTTCTGATATATTTAATAACAGACGGTGTGTTAATGTTATTTAGTCAGTTTTTCTTTTGAAACGGACACATTTGCCTTATTTGGTGGAGCACTCTTGCGGCCAGCTGACCAGCAGTGCATAGCCGAAAAGCTCCAATTGCATCCATTTTCTGACGTCTAATCAACAGGATTTCTAACAGTATGAATACTGTAATTTTTCTTTTGAGCATTAGTCGCATCAGTCTAAAAATGCGTCGGGAAAAGGGGAAAAAGTTGCACTTGACTGTGAAAAGAAGTCTGAAAAGTATGTTAAATGTGATGACTGAGGCTTATTATGTACACAGTTTTGTTTGTGAAGTTCGCTTCTATTGTCCAGATGAGTAAAAACTAAATTGTTAAAAAGGTTCCTAGCAGTTTGTCATTATTTTCCATCCACATTGCTGCAGTGTCTTCAGGCAAGGGGATTGAATATTTCTGATTGAGGTATGTCTGGTTGTTAGGACTGGAGGGGTCCAATAATAATAATAATAATAATAATAAAAGTACTAGAAAACATACTTTTATATTTGAATTCACGCTCAGTGGTGTTTGATGGATTGAAGTGTCTGGGCCTCGGCGACGGGAAGCTTCTCAGATTAAGTCATCTGTCACACCGTCTCTGCAGTGACTGACTTTACCGTCAACTCCTCCAAACCTCTCCTTCCCATGAAGCTGGCTGTAGCTGAGCATGTCGGCATCAAATCACCCCCCCCCCCCCGTCCCGTAAAAAGCTTCTCCCTAATAATACACGACAAAATCTGGGCTCCAAGTCCCATTGAGTTTGTCAGAGATATCCTTTCTCATATGCATGAGCATAAATCTCATCATTAAACTTCTCTAACAGAAAGAATTTTTTTTTAAGAAAACATAGTCACCACATTGATTAGATGTGGCATTATAAGAGTTTCAGAGGGGGAAAAGTTACGCACTTCACCACTCCGTTGCTATTCAGAGGGGCTACGATGCAACTTTGATTTGATTGGTGATTCAGCATGAGGCCTTCCTTCTTGTTTCTTACATGTTAACTTTAATGTCAAAATGTTTACTTGCTGTCTAATACATCCCGTCTGCTAGTAGACATGCTTGGGGATGATTCAGGTATTTGAAAATGTAAATTGATTGTTTTTATTCTTTTATCATTTCTAATCATACGCCTGATTCTTTGCAGTCATCCTACACAGCAAAAACACAAAGTCTTACTACGAATTCTTTGTCTAGTTTCTAGTGCAAATATCTTAGTCCACTTAAAATAAGACAAAGCTAACTTAAAAGTAACTTCTCAGCAGTAGGAGCTTGTTTTAAGTAATCTTTACACTTTGATGAAAAAGTGCTTGTACTGATGGCAGATTATTCATTTATTGTTTATCATTAATATTGAGAAATAATGTGCTTAAAACAAGCTCCTATGTCTATCTGAAAAATTTGGAAATTTATTCATTTCACTAAAAACAAAACTATTGTATACAATAGAAAAAAATATGTACCAATCAATGAAATGAAAGGCAGCAGAAAGATGAAAGATCTTATATCTGTCCTTTTATCCCAAAAATGTATTTAAACTATAGAGATTTACAAAATACAAAACTAAACAAAAACATCAACTCAAAAAATAATTTGTATGCATTCACATTTTTCTATTCTATTCTACTTACAAGTTAATTTTGTTTAGTTTCAATTGTCTAAGATATTTGCAATTGAATTTAGACCAAAGTTACTTGGTAGAATTTTGTCCTTTTTTGTTGTTTCAAATTAAGAAATGGTTCCTTTAAATGCCTTCATGTGTGAGACTGACTAGCGCAAAGGTTTTGTTCCCAATGCTCGTTTTTTTTTACTGTAACTTTATTGATTAATGCTACAGCTGAATAAAACCCATCTGTTTGGCTGTAACGTGTGTTCTTTGGGATCCTGCAGGGTGCGGCCACTGCAAGAAAATGAAGCCAGAGTATGACGAAGCGGCCGAAGTACTCAACAAAGCCACAGATGTAAGTTTCTGGGACTTTGTTTACATGTGAGCTGCATGCTTGTCCGTAAGCGTTTTGTCTTTCGTACTCCGCATCTTGACTTGGGTGACGTAGCTGCGCCTTACGAACAGATCGTGATTACCCCGCCTCCTTCACCTGCGGTTGTTGGCTGCTGCAGGTGGCACGTTGGGTCGGTGCAGTTCTGGATGTGTTTCTGATTAGTCGGGTGTGGTCCTCCTCTCTCTTTCTCTCTTTTCCCACTGTTTTCTGTTTAAACGTCACGCTCCCAAGCCTGAGGCCGGGCCTACGGAGGTCGGTCCAGCCCGTTGACCTCATCCCTGAGCGCTGCTCTGCCCCACTCTTGGCCTTTGTCCTTGTGGCTCTGTGCCCAGGCCTGGAGGTCAATAGCAAAGTCCTGGCTATTATGTAATATTAATGGAGAGCAGTTGTTCTCACCCTGAGCTCTTTGAATCCAGTGTATAACTCAGTATTTTTTGTTTTGCTTTTTTTTTTTTTTTTCTTGCTTTGATGGTGCTGTTCCTAATGTGTCGGGCTGTATTTTGAAATTTGGTTTCACCTAAATTTTGAGTGTTTTATTAGAGCGTCTGTGTGTGAAAACATTTGCAGAGTTGCATAGCTTGAACTCCCTAATCTGCTTGAAATGCTTAATTTATTATTATTTATTTATTATTATTTATTTCCTTTCTTTACCCAATAGGCCCTCGGCGTTAAATGTCCATTGAATTTTTCCAGATTTTTTCCCAGTACAAAACTGGAATGAATTTCGTTGGGGGGGTTTTTAGATATACTAGCACAACATATTGACTTATTCCATCAATACTGTGAAACAAAAATGAAGTTATCCATTAATTTCCTATTCTTTTGCTGTTTTAGAGGAAATTCTGAAAAGTGTGATGTTCTTTTATATTCACCCTTTAGTAAGCACTTTGTAGAAGCACACTTTTGGGGGGTATTTCTGTGTCAGCTTTGCACATTTAGAAGGTGAAACTTTAGACTGAAACTAATACAGAGGGGAAAATAAGCATTTAATGTAACACAGCTTTTTCAGGTTTCACCAGACGTCTAATTTTTATCGTGGGTATGCCTCACCTGTGAGAAACAAAATTTAAAAATACACCCAGAAGATCACACTGTATAATTTTTAAATAATTTAGCATTTTATTGCATTAAATAAGCATTTTCATACAAGTGGGAAAATAAATGTGAACATTTGGTGCACAAACCTTTGTTTCCGAGTTCAGAGGTCGGTTCTTCCTGCAGTTCTTGATGAGGTTCGGGACGCCACAGCAGGAATTTTGTCACCACTTCTCCACACATGTCTTCTCCACATGGTTCAAGGTTTCGGGGCTGTTGCTATAGGCAACACAGAGTTTTAGCTTCCTCCAAAGACTCCAGGTCTGGATTCTGGCGAGGCCACGCTACGTCCTCCAATCATGATCACTAATTTTCCACAGGATTAGATCTCGCATGGAGCCCCAGTCTGAGGATCGACAGCCATCTTGAGTTTCTTCCATTTTCTAATAAGTAGCCTGTTGTCCAGTAGTCTTGTCCGTGTCTACAGATTTGTCCCTAGTGTGCTTAGACAGCTCTTTGGTCTTTCCTTTCCACTTCACATTTAAAAGGTAAAAACATTAACTTTTTTTAAGTCACTGTAGGAAGTACAGCCATATGATGCTCTGTGACTACATGTCATGATGAGCTCAACACGGGTTGTATGCGTTTGCTTTCAAGCTACTTGCTGGCTTCTTACATGAGACCAGGAGTTTAAAATGGGGGTCCTGAAGGGAAGCGCTGTTCATGTCAGACTAGCTGAAATGTTACAGCTGAAGTGGAGTATTCACAGAAGTGGTTTTGAAATCTGTGGGGCGAAAGTAAGTGTGAGCATTGAAAGCACAGGCAGCATAAAGCGTCATGTTAAAATGTGATCCAGACGCCGCGAGCGCCGAGAATTACGAGAATTTTCCCCGGAACATTCACGGCCAGACAAGCGTCCTCCAGGGGGGGAGAGAAAACCAGCACAGCGCAAACAGATGTAGCAAAGAAAAAATAATAATAAATGAAAATATGAAGGAAAATGATAGAATGTGTCCTAATATAAAGTGTGACTGTCGACTCGTGACGAGGGGTTTGTTGTTACACAGAGCTTTTGTGTCATTGGTTGGAGCGTTGTGGACGTCCAGTCACTTTGAGATCATGTCTAAATAAATGTTTCCAGACAACTCCCAGTCAAGTTCATGGAGAAGAGCAGAAAAGAGTTCCTGCTTTTTTAAAATGAGTTACTGATCATCACTCCCTGTTGATTTTATGTTGCATGGCTCTGTGTTTTGTGTTTATGATGTAAAGCATTTTGAAATGCCCTGCTGCTGAAATGTGCTATACAAATAAAATTTGATTTGATTTAACAAATTGCTAAATGAGGATTTGGTGTCTATCTTTCACCTGCACATAGATTTTGTGCATTCATATACAGTATGTTTGCAAATGTTACAACCCTGCCTAGATGGTAACATGATGAAATACGTTTTGGAAAATTGCACTGCTCTATTTTTCCGTTCGTTGTTTTGTAAAAAACAACAATTGCCTCACTGCCCTCCTACAGTTTACTTTGTTTTCTGTTAATTTGTAAATTTCCTTTCCACTAACTGTAGATGCATTGTTTTGCTCCGCTCGGCGTCACACCGCTGGCTATTGTAAAAATCTGCTTGCTGCTTCCATAAAATATCTCATTATTCCTTTATCTGTTCTTCAATCTGTGTCTGACTTTAAATTAATCTTATTCAAACCGGCGTCCAAAACATTAAACTATCATTGACATTTCTTTCCGTCCTTGTACTTGCATCATTTGTGTGACATCTACTGCATTTCCGCTCCTTGTATTTCTGTTACTTTTGCTGCTATTTATCTTCTGCAATCCTACGGCAGCTCCAGCCTACTGTACTAAATTACCAACGCTAATTTCAGTCCTTGCTGCAGACTTCTAATAGTGATGATGGGACTCGGATGTTGCTTCTCCTCCACAGAGCCCCGGCGTGCTGGCAGCAGTCGATGCCACGGTGCACAAGGCTGTGGGAGATCGCTTCAAGATCTCCGGTTTCCCCACCGTGAAGTACTTTGAGAAAGGGGAAGAAAAGTACACACTCCCACACCTCCGAAGCAAAGAGAAGATCATCGAGTTCATGCACAAGTGAGTCACTGGCTCGACACACTTAGCGAGACATCGGCTCTTCACCTTTTGTCTAATGGACGCGTGTTCCGAGTCGAGCCTCGGCTTTTAAGGGGTCGGTGTGAAATGCGCCGACATAGCCGGCACTAACACCCCGTGTCTAGTTGATGCAGGCATAATAAACACATTATCTGTTGTATTTCTCATGAAATGATAATGGCAATAGTTATGTTCATTAAAGCGCTGGAAATGCCAGCTTGTTTCTTTAAAGCGTCTCTTGTTATATTATCACAAACTTTAAAGAGTTAAGTCACGGCTGGAGTAAAAATTGTGGTTTGAATGTGTTTCAGAGTGTCTGGGCATCCTTAAAGAGCCTTAAATTTATGTATCCAAAGTCAGGCCTGAAAAAAATCTTAAATTCGTGTTAAAAAAATGCAAGCTGGCCTTAAATCATCAGACGTCTTATGTTTGTCCTGGCAGGACTACTTTATCTCGTACATGCTGTGCAGTTTGTGTTTCTCGTGAGACTTTTCTGTCAGGTGAAAAGGTTTGAGTTGCACTCAGACATCTTCATTATGCTCCTAGACCAGGGGAGCACAAGTCCAGTCCTCGAGAGCTACCATCCTGCAACTTTCATCCCTGCTCCAGCACACCTGAATCAAACGAATGGCTCATTAGCAGGCCTGTTTAGAGCTGATCCTGGTCTGTTGCAGTAAGGATGCTTCTAAAAGTTGCAGGGTGGTAGCTCTCGAGGACTGGACTTGAGTACCCCTGTCTTAGACAGCAGGCGGTTGAGGCTACCGCTAATTAGCTGTTCATAAACCCTTGCTGCCCAGCTAGCTTTTTTTTTTACATCTATTATTAGTAAGTGTAAATTATCTGCAGTTGTATTAGCCACTGGCTCACTTCTGTTGCCACCCCGTACCAGACTAGGTGCATTATGGGGGAAAAAACAAAACAATGGCACCACAATATAAAATATACCACTTCCTTTCTTACATTTCTGTCATGATACAGGTCTTAAATTTTCTTCATACTGGTCTTAAATGATCTTAAATCTCAGTCATGAAACCTGAAAAAACTCTCTTTATTATAATGGATGTATAAGTAATCATCTTTAAAAAAAAATTTAAACCATAAATGTCAAGAATCTTTTTTTTTTTTTTTTGGAGTGTCATTGCTAAACACCCCTGGATCAAAGGTTCTAGTGTTGTGAAAATATTTGCCCCATTACAGATTTCTTCTATTTCTGCAGTTTTTTAAGTCAAATTTTAATATCACACTTAAGATAACCTAAAAAAAAATGTACTAAATACACATTTTAAATCATGATTTGATTTGCTACCGTACACGTTAAAATAGGATTGTTGCTGTCATGATGGTATTTCATGAGCTTCTTTTATCTCTGCAGTCCCCAGGCTCCTCCGCCACCAGAGCAGTCTTGGGAGGACAGGCCCTCCAGTGTCAGCCATCTTGGCTCAGAAGATTTCAGAGAAGCTCTGAAGAAGAAGAAGCATGCTTTGGTCATGTTCTATGCTCCCTGTAAGACATTTTTCTTACATTTTCTTTTGTAGTTTTCTCAAATGTGTTTGGTATAATGTATTCAGAAGTAAAAGCTGTTCCTCTAATTTGACGTAGACATTTGGAAAACTTATCGGGCGGAATCGCAGCTCTGTCTTTGATGAAGTTGGTGCGATCATGTTCCGTTTTTAAACCAGTGTCCATATGCGTCTCAGAGGTTCTCACCAGTCTCCTCTCTGCAGCGCATACATCAACTCCACATAATCCACAGGGAGGACAAGGAGTGACTCACGTTTCTGAGAATAGATTTCAGGATTCGAAAGTTCAAAAGGGTGTCTCTAACAAGTGCTTCAGGAAGGACTTGGAAAAATAAAAAAATAACACTGGAAATCTCCTTTCGCTGACTAGGAAATACAGAATTACCATCAAACATGCAGACTCGGATAAAAGCATTGTTTTTCTTTTTAATGTTTTAAAAGCAATTCTCATTTTGTTGTAGAAAAACCTGAGATTTCAGTACATTGTTTTAGCAGAACAATTTCCGGCAGCTTGTCATTTTACGACAGTTTGTGAACTGAATAAATGTGCTAAAATTAAAGGTTTGATTAATTTATTTTAAGAGATACAGGAAATAATTTCTTCACCATCTGCCGAGAGTTTTATCTGTATCTGCAGAATTTCATTACATTTTCACATGGACCTGACTGACTGTAGGAAAAGACCTTGATTAGATTCAAACACTTTATCCTTTCTACAAAAAAAAAAGAAAAAATCAACAGGTTAAGAAAGGACAGCATTTTTAAACAGTAGAAAAAGAAAATAGTCATTCATAAAATCCTCTCACAGAGACACAATGTTCCTGCGCTTCTATGTATTGTTTGCGCTTCGTTTCTGATTTTCGGACTTCAAAGTCCGAGGCGGCGGACCGGCCGGGCTGCTTCCTCTGCCGTCTCTTTGGTGTTAGCATCTACAAAGGAAGAGTCCAGATGTACATCAAGCAGCATCAGCGCGCTGTCGTGCCTGCCCGCCCACGCCACCTGCATCCTGCTCACTGGGTTCTGATCAGTTCACAGGCTTTTCTTAATTAAGGTTCAGATGAAACGCAGGCGCAAACTAGTAAATCAAGGTTAGTGACGTTTGAAAAGCAGAGGAGAAATCTTGTACGTTTTACTGGTGTATGTGATCACCTAGTTGTCTGTGGCACTGACATCCGAAAGAGCAACAATTAAATTTGCTGTTTTATTATTACTAAACGGGTTTCAGAGGCAGTTTTTGGAGCTTTTCACAGATTGTGACAGAAAAGTATGAGACAGTTTCAGCAAATATGTAAAAAACACATTTCTTATAAAAGTTAAAAGGCTGCAGCTTTAACTTTTTGGCCAACATGAAAATGGTTATTATTATAACCCTGTGCAATACAGTGATGCACGGTGGTGGCAGCAGCAGCATGCTGTGCAAATAGCATAAAACGTTGGGCTTGATGCATACTTTTTAGATTTATTTTATTTATATATATATATATATATATTTTTTTTTTTTACAATTTATAATTACGCTCTGCTTTATAATGGTATATCGCATAAAATTCCAATAAGAAACTTGTTAAAACTTTTGATCTTTATGGGGCAAAATGTCAAAGTTCAAGGCGTATGAATGCTTTCGCAAGGTGAAAAAGTTACACAAGAGTAAAAATGAAGATCACTGTCACTTAAAGGGAACCTTTTTGTAAGGCATAGGCAGTTTGTAAAATCTACTGAAGACTAAATATACCTCAAGTGCTCTTGTATAACAATTTTTCTTACTAAACGTAGTCTCTCAGTGTTTGTCTGCTTTCTCCTGTAAGTTATTTCATAAGTGAGAATCAAAGAGTTTAGTGTGCTGCTTGTTTGAAAGCAGATTGCTGAATACTTACAATTCTGATATTTTATCGATGTCGGTTAGCAGCGACTATTAAAAGGATTTGTTATGACTTGATAATATTGACATTAATATCAATCATGTGAAGATATTAACAATGTAGAGCAGGCTGATCGTTCTTGTTGCTGTGGTTCGTAATGTTTTATTTTTTACTTTGACGCAGTCATAAAGTAAACGGCAGAGCATCGATATTTGCTGTCCATTGACTTCTGGCTAGTTACGTTGCTGCTGGCTTTGGAAGCCTCTCAAAAATCATAGATAATTTCAGTCTTTTAAATGATTTTTAGTCACGTACTGATGCTTTTTTGTTGGTTTATTTAGGTTTTATCTATAGCAAACTTTAGCTGACGTGTGTGTATTTATAGTTCTAATGTCAAATCCAACCAGCTTATATGGACTAATTAGACTACAAGTGGCCATTTATAAAAACGAAAACAAACTGTGTAAATCATCTTCTACGCTAAGTGGATTAAGAAAAAAAGAGAAAAATTAGCTTTAAAAACCCCCAAACAGTAGATCATCGCAGCAGCTACGTTTGTATCTATAATTTGCTTCTCCCAGCCAAAAACTGAGCACTTTATTTATTTATTTTTTTGCCTCAATAATTAAACAGGTCTCTAGACCTCAGGCTACTCATCACTAAAATAAAAGAGCCATTCTATACACTACTTATGCATTAAGATAAGGCTTTGTTTTTATTTGCCCAATAGTCACTAGGGACCATCTGCTTAGTAATGGCTTGGTCAGTTAATTAAAACTGTTTGATTCATTAAACGTGTAAGCCGTTTAACAGCTCTGCCTCTGCGGCGAGCGTCTTCACGCAAAATGCAAAAAATAAAGGCTAATTATGATAATGGAAAAGGCAGGTAAATGAGTGCATTTAGAATGTAAGCTTCTATTAACAGAAGACCTTTGAGTCGTTTTTACAGTTCAGTACAGAACCTTTTGTGTTGAAACGTTATTCATTGCAGCAGCTTAAAAGAAACACAAGCGGCGCAGGACAGATGCGTCGTTTTATCATCGCCATGCTGACATCAGACGTGAACGTCACATCTGAAGTTATCATTTGATATTGTTTTAGTCAGCTGTGACGCTGATCTGGTGTTGGGGAAATTTAAATGCAGTACATGGTTACTTACATTGCAGCTTAAAGGGAAAGTTTATTTCTTTGTGCTCATTTTGGGTAAAACCTTGCGCTTTAAGATGGAAGAAACTGTATGTCTTTTTGTTTTTTTGTGTTTTATTTTTTTTACCCACAATGCCTCATCAAGACAGTGTGGGTGAAAAAAAGTGAAGCCCGAATCAAGGAGTGTAAAAGGAGAAAACCATCCAACCACAACCAATCAAATATATTTACATTTTTTTAAGCTGTTGTATGAACTAAGCATAGGCTGAAATATTAACTGTTATTCTGCTGCAAAGAAATCTGTTTTTGCTTTATTTGCAAATGTTTTCATTCTGAGAATAATGGGCAAAAGATTTTTTGTGAAATAAACCAGAAATGTCAAATTTTGAAAATTAAGGTAAAGATTTTCGTAAAGAATAAGTTTTGGGGATTTGTAAAACAAAAACAGGTCATTTTGCAAATGGATTAGTTTAAAAAGAATCAACATTTATTGGCAAAAAGCGTTGTGTGTTGAAGTAAAATTATAAAACGATTCTCAGAATAAAACCAACTTCAAAAGTCATTCAAAGACCCACTGATAACCTTATGTGACAAAAAAAAAGAAACCTCAACATGAGTAGTAAAAACAAAAACCCCGTCAGCACTGATCCAAATCAAATTTGGATTGAAGAAATTAATTTGCGGGATAAATTCTATGTAGTATTTTGAATGCCATAATTTTTATTTCAGAGATGAGAAACGTCTGCAGGCGCAAAATATCTTTGGCTAAAACTAAAAATTCGTAGCTCCAGTTTTCTTTTTCTCAATTTGAAAACTATGCTTGGCATGGCAACCCACAGAATAAAATGTATCCATCCTCTTTTTGCAAAAGTTTTGATCTTCTTTATTTTTTAAAACCTAAAAATAATAATAATAGTGATAAATTCTTAAAAAAAAGAAAGAGTGAATATTTCTCAAAAATGATTAATTTCCCAGTTTACCAGTTCTTTAAGGAAATATCTGGCTCTTTTATAACTTGAAACAGCAAACTGTGTACATTTCCATTAATGTAAAAGTATTTTAAAAGTCTGTCGTGTGCCGACTGGATCGGTAATTTACTCCTACCTCTCCACATAAAAAGCTTTTATGTCAAACTGCCTGTTGACACATATAATACTCTCCTCAAGATGCGTTCTCGCTTTTATTTCACCTTTTAACATTTCTGTCAGTTTGATGATAATGAACAGAAGAGAAGATCTGCGTACTTGACATTAACAAGAAGAGAACAAAACAAACGAGCAGTGCGCACAGAGTGTCAAGCTTCAGCCGCAGCTGAAGGCAGAAGATGTGTTATTAGCAAACAGGCTGTTGGAAAAACACACCGGGTTTGCATTTTGTTGCTGGAATCCCAAAAAAAAAATCCTCCTGATTACTGTATATTTTATGTGGTTGAATGTGCAACTGATTATATTTTCCTCCACCTTTTGGAAGTTTGCAAGATTCCTGTAAAATCTTTGCTGATTTACTGCATGAATAACATATGCAGGGTGTAGCCAGAGAGCTAGTGTTTGGGTTTTTATTTTATGCCAGCAATGAGAAAAGCTTGAGTCTATATGGCAACAAATATATTTATATGGTGAACATGGGCATCATTTCCTCTCTAATTTTCTGTTTAACCCCTAAATGTCAACAATAATTTATAAATCTATTGGTATGACCTGTAACATTATCCTCCCTGTTTCGTTTCCTTCAGGGTGTCCACACTGTAAAAATGCCGTCCCTCACTTCACCACAGCAGCAGAGCTCTTTAAGGAGGACCGCAAGGTTGGTTTTCCTTTTCACAATTTTAAAACCATATAGTTGAATGATGAGTAGTTATGTTGTAAAAAAAAAAAAAATGTTGGTGCAATTATTATTTTTCAGTTTTTGTAATGTTAAAGTATAGTTCCGGGAAAATATATTTTCCCACTTGCGAATTTCCTCTGTTTCCTTTTTTCTCGCACTTAAATATTTTGGATCATAAACCAATTTTAACATCAGAGAGAGCTCAGTAAATGTAAATATAATTCCACTGTTAATTCATCATCATAACTCAGCAGCAATGAGCAGAAATGGGATTGAATGTGAGAGTTCAAAGACAAAACCACTTCCAAAAACCATCCTGATCATTCCCATGACATTTGGTAGAATATTATAAGGACTGATGAGATAAAATCTTGTTACATTTGATGTGAACTAAAACAAAAACATTTCAGAAAAAGAACACCACGCTAACATGAAGTTGGTAATGAATCTGGGGCTGCTTTAGTAGTACAGGAACTGGGTGACTTGCCTACTTAATAAAATCATGAGTTATGCTCTTTTACCAGAACGTCCTGAAGGAGAATATTCAACCTTAAGCATCTGACCTGTTGCCCTCGGTGACAAAATTGGTTATTTTGATTTAGAGGCAGTTACATTTTTTCCATATAGATCAAAGTTAAGTTTCTTGTTTTCCTTAATAAATGAAGTCATTATTTAAAAAAACCCTAAAACATCTTTTTGTATTTCCTCAGCTTATCTTTAAAATGACTGATGGTTTTAAACATGGGTGTGATAAACTTGGCAAAATACAAAGCAATTCTGAAGTGCAATAGAGTGTCTGACCATAAATGCCTCATTACATCACCCGTGATAAGCAATTACTGAACTGAACGACTCTGTTATAAGTCTATATAGTGACTTTATGTAGTGTCTGCTGCTTTCTGGGCCTTATGTAGGAATTCACGTTGCCTGGTCAGCACTCTGAACACGTTGGCTTCCAAAATGGTTTTATGGTGCGTTCTCATCAAACGCCTTATGCACATCAAAAACACGTCCTACGCTTCAAGTTCGATGCGTGTGCACTTTGAATGCAGGCGCTTGACATTTTGCTCTACACCTAGCATTTCACACGTCTGGCTCACGTTCAAAGACTATGTGGAGGCGCGTCAGCTGTAGCCGTAGTTTTCCATTGGACGCTCTTGACACGTCAAACGGTTCAAATCGCGCCGCAACGGCCCTCAACGCGCTTCCACATGGACTTTGAATGTAAACCAGACATGCCTGACGCTCAAAAAGCGTTTGGTGTGAACACGCCATGTGAGAAAAATCTAATTTTGGCCTGCAAATCATTACTGAGTTCAGTTTAGAAGTTTTAATACACCAAGTTGAGGTGAAATCTTTTTGTTCCTAGTTTACATTGAAAACCACAGAGACATGGAAGAATGTAAGCTGTGGGAACAGCTTACATTTATTCCAAACGTCTGGCTTTTCTATACCCCTACATTGACAACTTTCGAATAGCTCCGGTATGTAATTGGAGTTTTTTTTATTATTAATCTGCACAAAAATTGCCCGAGTTCCACTCAAACGTAAACAAAAAGACATCATCCCATGTTTTTTTAAAATCGTTCTAGTGTACAACATCGTCCGTTCCTAATATTTTTCTCTACATGGCAGTCAGGAGAATGATCACTTTGTTCCACCCCAGGCCGTTTCATAAAATGTTTTGCCCGTTTGGGGGTTTGAAGGTTATTGGAGGTTCATGCAGTCGCAACAGGATATGCTCATCTTTCATCATCTCCATTCCGTCTCATTACTGTTCGTTCTGGGGCTTGTGTCCTTACGCCCTCCCCTTCCCCCCAACCCACCCACTTCTTCTCGTCGCTGTTAATAAGCTCGGACTGCCTGGGTTTATTTCCAAACCTTCCCAACTCCGTGACTCACCAGCTCTCTCTCTCTCACACACACACACTGAGGAAACGAAAGGGACGTGTCTCGCATTTCTCATCGCAACAATCTATCATCTGAAACTGAGAGGGGGGGGACCAAAAAAAAAAAAAAACGAATGTATTTTGGTTGTAAAGCTGCGTGAAGAGGTTTGACACTAATTGCTTGGTGAGCTCAGGCGATGTTATGATCTCATTTGTTGGCATTTTTCAAAATCGTTGGCAGATGGCGTGAAACGGTGACATATCCTCGGCAACTTAGTCATGGATTTTTCTGAGGCAATCCTTTGTAACATATAACTGAGACATTAACCATAAACAGATGAAACTGAAATGTTTTTGTCCAAAGTGCTTACTGTTGTTCGTCGGCCTCTAGATGCTGAGTTTAACCCTGACACACAGAGCTCTCCACTCCTGTTGGCACCTTTGGTAAAGACGTGTAAAAACCCTTAGAGAATCCAACCTGTGATTATTCGGTAGAGAACAAAAACAACTCTTGGCCCTGTAACCACTCTAAAAATAAGCCTTTTTTTAATGTATGCTTTACTTTTAAAGTTGTTTCTCAGAACATATAATTATTAATCCCAGACTTTCTGTTTAGCTGTGTTACGTTTATGTTTTGACATAGGGCTTGTTTCTCTTAATCAGTATTCAGATTTGTGAAAAAAAATCTTTTTTTTCTGTGGAAAGTGAGCAGGATGGAAAAGAAATCTTAAACTCTTATTGTTACAGAACTCTAACAACCATTAGACCAGAGGTTCCCAAACCTTTGACCAGGGAGTCTCTAAGAATCTCTCTACAGCCGCCCCGCGCTCCCACACATTGTTCAACCAGACAGACAGAGTCTAACTCTCCCTATTTGTGATCCATAAGGGGAGCACAGAAAATGTTTGGAAACCACTGGGGGGGCCCAGGAAAAAAAGTTTGGGAACCACTGCATTAGACAATGATTGATAAGCCAGGCAGTTGTTTAAAAAGTGATGTCTGAAAAAGATGCAATCTTTTAGCCTTAACTTCATAAACACATGGAGTTTGATTAACTCTACTGGGACTTTAACTGGAACTATAAGCTTTCAGGAAACTGAAAACTAATCTTCATGTGGTCTTTCAGCAAGACGATGAATGCTGCAACATACTACTAAAAATTATAAAGAAAATTGTTTAAAATATGCATCTTTGTAGTCTTAACACATTTTGCAAAAATGTGTTAAGGTTCTCAGGTCTGGAGAAGGTGGGGCCACTCCACCTAAGGTACTCCAGTCTCCAGCAGATGTTCCCTCATGATGTGACCTCAATGAGATGGAGCACTGTCGACCATGAAGATGAAATTAGGCTTGTGTTGTTCATGCAGGGACACAATGACTGGATTAATGATGTTGAGGTTATATAAAGTTTATATGTAAAGGTTATAGTGCATTTTAGGTTCATCCTAAAATTTCACCTGAAAATCAAGTAACCCTAACTTTTTCTAATAAGTATGTTCTCCAAAATTAACACAAGACACAAAGTTAGCCGTCTTCCATGGCCAATACAAGTTAAGTCCTGTACTCTGGACTATTTTAATAGATGAATCAGCAAGGATCCCTCTCTATTTGCGCCAACGCTATGAATGTAAGTAATTGGTTGAAGAAATAATGACCAACAACATATACAGATACGTCAATATTACAAGAAAAAAAAATGCTGAAGAGAAAAATAAGTGTAGCAAGGAAGCACAAATCGAGAATCTGATCTTCTTCAAACTGTTTGGTATTGTTTCACTGTTCAGCTGTGGGGTTTGGATCAGCTTCACCATCCGAGTCCCATGGTGAAAAGTACCAATCAGAGGACTCTAATCTCTGTTGTTTGGACACAAAACTATAAGTTTTGCTTTCTGCTCGTCAATTCCCCGCCCCTCACCCAGTTGCCAGAAGATGTTTGAAGTCTTGGTAAATCTGCAAAGTGAGCATGTGTTTACTTGGCACTCTCCATTATTAATCAAGCCAAACCCCAGTGTATGACACCAAGCTGGTGTTGATCACAGTCTATTAGTTGCCCTTGCCTGATTCACCAAAGACAAACACAGGCTTAGCTGCCGCTTTGAAGACTCAAACAATTAGAACAACCACGTTGCGCTGCGATGCTGCAGAGCTGGAGCTGCGTGCAGGAGTTGTAATGAGTTGTTTGTCTTTTTCCTCAATTCCAAACAATGACTAAATTAAAGATTCACACTGGTTCAAACTGCTTGTTTTAAAAAAAAATCTCTCTGCTCTAGCCGTAAGACAAAAACCAGTTTTTTCAGGATTTGTCAAGCAGCACCTAGCTCTTCTGTTGACAGTGCAGCTTTATAAATAATTTAGTGAACAGAGATGTGCCTGGTCAATGATCTAAATATGGTGATTACTAGTAATTTGGCACAGACGCCGAACTTTATTCAACTGAAAACACCACAATAAATTAACGTTCTCAAATTTAGCAAAAGTTAATTAGCCATTTAGCTATGCTATTAGCGCTTCACCTAAACATGGCTAAGCTTTGGTGTAAACATCATCTTAGCTGTATATTTAAAGTTGTTGTCCTGCTGAAAAGCGGACCTGTACTCCCAGTCATTTGAATTCTCTAGCATGTTTTCTCCCAGGATTGTCTTGTTTTAGCTCATTTTATCTTCCCATCATCTCTTACTGTTTCCTAGTCGTCGTTGAGGAATCGCCTACCCACAGCGGCATGTAATCTCAATAAAATACGAAACAAAATTGGCTGTAAGTGTGACAAAATGTGGAAAAGTTCCAACTGTATGAAGACTTTAGTAAAACGCTAACAGTTTGATACTTTTAACACTGGAAGAGAATCATGACGCACTAAGATTCAAGATTCCTTCTGTTTCTTTTAAACACTGGTGCGATCTAAGAACAGTTGTTTCTGTGAATGCACAGACACACTTTTCAACAGTTTGAGGTAAGATGTGCCAAGATGTACTATAAACCCAGGACAGGGGAGATGCATTGTCTTCCCATGAAATCACTATTCTGAATCAAGTTTAAATGAATCAAAGGGAGTATGTGATACAACACCTTCTTTATCAAAGTTATGTTCTCTTTCTTATCAGATACTACCTGGTGCACATCCATATCTGCTCAGTATATGCATTTAGCTTTGCTCAGACTCTTATCTCTGCATGTATCGGCCTGTGCCCCTGTGTAACGCCGGGTAGATTGAAACCAGGCCAACTGGTAATTTAGCAATGCAGTAAAATTGCTTGATGTGGGAGTCCTCTGTCACTTGAAGATGGATCAATAACGGAATTAGCTGGAGCCCTTTGAAGAACAACAGCTCTACAACTTCATTTTCTCCTGTCAATTCGCCACAACTCTGATTGATTGCGCAGGGTCAGAGCAGCGGGATGGAGCCTGTAGTTATGCTACGAGCATTTGTTGTCTCTGCTGCCGCCCGCAGTTCTTTTTTTGTGGATCTGGAGGTGTTAGGAGATGCAGAGGATGTCACGATGCGAAAGCAGTCAGGCTGATCACATGACTGTGAAATTCTTCTTTTGTTGCGCTGCCCAACAAACTTACCCAACACTTAGTAGAATTTCTACTAAACATATTTCCACTTGAGCAACTCTCAACCATTAGTTGTATTTGCATAAAGAAGTAACTTGCATATATCTTCCAATACCCGAACAAAGCATTTGTCACATTATAGAAGGTGTGGAAAATAAAAGAAAATGTATTGTTCCTTCTGCAACATTTTGTTGTTATGCACAAGCGGACAGACAGGAAGTGATAATTTCACAGTGACAAGTTCAATGCGTAGTCCTCGGCATCCTGAAAGAGGGTGACATTTTGGCTGTCCAAAAGGACTTCCTGAGTGAGCTATGTATCAGTGAGACGGCATTTACGCCTCATTGGGATGGTTTGTCACTAATCGATTCAACATCCACGCAATATAAGTCTCCCTTGTTGTTTTTGGGTTTTTTATGTTGTCTCAGATGGATTGTTGTCGGGTTTTTATCTTGCACATTCAGTAAATGGAGCACCAGGTGACTTTACAAACAAATAAAAGGAACAGGGAGTCTATATATTTAATAAGGTTACCTTGCCATCTCTCAGAGCTGCTGAGTAGAATTGATTACTCTTTTTACACACATACATCCACCGGCACACACCCACACCCACGCACGCACACCCCCACACCCACCCCCGCACATCCCCACACACAAGCGCACACACATGTTTGTCTCGCTGTCTTTGCAGACTTTCCATTGACTTCCATTCATTTCTACAGCCGAACCCCAACCAAAACTCAATTCATACCTTGGACCTAAACTTTACCTCAAACCCAAAAACAGCATTTCTTCTTTGGGAGCAGTGAATCCCCACAATGTAATATGTGCTAGGAAAATGCTCCCCACAATGCATCAAAAACAGAATTCACACCCACACACAACAGGCTTTGATGTACCAGTGATGTCACTCATGTTCTATGACATCACTGATGACTGTGATCCATTTCCCTTTAATCCCAACTCATTTGCTCTACATGTTAGAAGACGAATATTGGATTTCACAACCAACAATCTTGATTTTACATCAATATGAGTAAAGAAAATGGCAGAAGAAAGAATTGACACAACTTTGCCTGAACAGCTTTACAGCCTTTTTGATGAATCCTTTGAAAATGGGACGGACAGGAGACTGCAGAAGGAAAACCAAGAGCTGAAACAGATTGTTGAATGTCTCCAATCGAAAATCGAGCGGTCCCAGTCTCGCACAAGTGTTTTCAGGCGACCAGACCTTCAAGGACAGTACAACACACTGAAAAATCAAAACAATGCACTCCGTGCCCAGATCATGATGGTTCGTGGAAAACTTGGCCAGACAGAGGCCAAATGTGAGGACGCGAGAGTCAAGATGTATACATTTGAAGTTGTCCAACAATCACTGAAGAGAAAAGTCCAACAAATTCTAACAGACCTGAAGAATGCTGAGATGTTGGAGGACCAACTTTTTGGAGAGAAGGACGATCTTGAGGAAGAACTGGACCATCTGCAGAACAAACACCAGAGAGCTAGGCAAAAAATTAAGAAACTGCGCCGGCAGAACATGGAGTTGATGGAGGAAAATGATTGGCTTAGAGAAAGGCTGGCTGAACCAGAACCGGAGGACCAAGAACAGCAGGAGAACCAGGAACCAGAATCAATTTTGAGAAGACTCTGGAAGAGGGCAGGTACCATTTTAAAAACAATGTACCAGACGGGCACACTTCGATACTGGGTGCCATTGTGGATTTTTTGATTCCTCTGGTTGGTTCAGTAAAACTGGTGCCTTGCCCTACCTGGTGGTCCCTGAGTTGCTGGTGGTTCTGGTTTAACTAGTGGTTCTTGAATTGCTGGTGGTTCTTGAATCGCTGGTGGTCCTTGAATCGCTGGTGGTTCTTGGATCGCTGGTGGTCCTTGAATGGCTGGTGGTTTTGGATCGCTGATGGTTCCTGAATGGCTGGTGGTTCCTGAATCGCTGGTGGTTCTTGGATCAATGGTGGTTCTGGTTTAGCTGGTTGTTCTTGAATTGCTGGTTGTTCTGGTGTTAATGGTTGTTCTGGCATTACTGGTCGTTCTTGAATTATAATCAATAATGGTAGTTTTTGAATTATTTGTTGTTCTTGAATTGATGGTTGCTAAGAGAATGCTAGCTAATGATAAGACAGCAAGATAACGGTAGGTACCCATGGCAACTGGAGACAAGTTAAAGGCATGCCACTGTGTTAATAAACAAATAATAATTTTTATCTAATTACATTCTACTTGAGCACTTGGGCTGCGCTTTGTCTGGTTTCTCACCTACACCAACGCAGCACCAACACTGTTTATAGTGGGGATGGTGTGCTGCTGACCTCAACTCGGGACATTGTGGGTCGGTGGGCGGAGTACTTCGAAGACCTCCTCAATCCCACCAACATGCCTTCCATTGAGGAAGCTGGGCCTGGGGACTCTGGGCTGGGCTCTCCGATCTCTGTGGGCGAGGTCACCGAGGTGGTTAAAAAGCTCCTCGGTGGCAGGGCCCCGGGG